>JAUYWI010087974.1:0-36559 GCA_034780595.1 Parotoplana pacifica
GTCCTAACAACAGGAGCCTCATCTCCCTCAATTTTCCTTTCAATCCTCCGCATCACCTTTTCACTTCTCAATCTGTCAAGTCTTGTCAGTCATAAAGACCAACTCAACATCTTCATCTCTGTCACTTGCAACTTTTCTTCTGCCCTTTTGTAGCAGTCACAGTCTCCATCACATGCAGCATTGCTGACCTATCATTGTCTTATACTATTTTACCTTCTGTTACTTTTCTGTCACACATAGCATCAGTTATCCTTTTCCATACATCCCATCCAGTGTGTATCCGTTTCTTCATCTCTTTTCTCAATGATGTATTTAAAATATGGAATTCCTATATATCATAAGTTTTGAATTACATATAATCCTAAATATGTATAAAAAATACAATAATTATCAGCCCTACGATATAAGTCAAATTCAAGGAGACAAAGTAGTGTCGTAATATTTGAAAGAAGGTAAATAATATTGGAATCGTTAAATATCAAAGTTGTTATTATTGTTCAGTTATAGTCCATTCAAAATTGATGTTTTAAGCCTTTTAAGTCAATCCAAACCAATATATTTCTCTTATAAGTTCAAAACAATGCTCCAAATTTTAAAGCAATTCGTTCAGTAATTTCAGAAATATGAAAACCAGAGATTAAAACCAGCCTAAAGTTAGTAGGTCCTTGACATTTTGTTAAATATTTCAGAAACAAAAATAGATAAATATGTACAAAACTAAATCAAAATATGAAAAATTAATTATATAGGTCAAATTCGAGGAGACTTAATGTTGCAAATTAACTGAAAGGAGCTAAGTAATATTTGAATCATCAAAATTCTTATTATTGGTGTTTTCGGCCCTTGAAGCTGGTCCAAATCAAAGGCCACGTGGCCTATGACATTGACATTTTAAAAATGTTTCTATTTTTAAGTTCAGTAGTTTCAGAGATATGACAAATAGGCCTTTGAAAACCAGTCTAAAGTTAGCAGCACATAAAACTAGAGTTTGGCTGTCACAGTTCGATAAAATCAAAAGATAATTATTAGCCGTAAGATTTCTCGCTAACAATAATCACAAAAATTATCTGGAAAATCTGCTATAGGAATGGTGGTCTTGATAAAATTTTATTTAGGAATTTATTCTTTGGGAGGCCATTGTTTGTAAATATTTCTCTTCGCCAGTGAGATTAATCTTGCCGCAAATAAATATCTTTGGATGGATAAAAAGTCCTGTTAAGTCAACATTGTTTATTAAATAACCATATAGAAAAATCTATACAAACATGAATATTGCTTCACATAATAGTAAATCTATGTAACAGCTAAGTAATGTAAAACAGGATTTATAATTCAGAAATTAATAAACACCTAATCCCTGACTGTATAGTGGATAGTAGGGACTGAATATGGAGGGTATGCGGGGTTTAACCAATCAAAATCATGCTTCCAACAAATTGATTTGGATGAAATTTGGTACAAAATGTATTAACGTTTCAAAACGAATGATTATTATTGAAAAAAATCACTTACTATTTGGTGTAAAAGGACTGCATATAAATACATGGATCTAAACAACTAAAAGCATCTGTGATTTTAGAATCAACAAAATTACATCTAAGTAGGTAAGAAGCATCATTTCCTTAATAATACATATAATAAATAAATCTTTGTAGATTCGGTCAATCGGTCTGTGTTTCATTTGCGACCGAATAATTTAATATATCTTCAAGTAGGTATCAACTAGTGTTATCTGATTTTAGTAAAAGAATACCTAATTTTGTTATAAAAAATAGTTTTTCTTCAGGCTTGCCGAATTTCATAACTGATTGAGTATTTTATATTGTTATCGACCAAATGGATATGCCGACCGACTGTGAATCTGTCCGACCGATTTAGAATTGGTCGACCAAATGTAAATGCATATTAAATCATACAATTCTAATGTACAAGTAAATTCTGTCAACTACAGAACCTTCCAAAATAAAAAATAATTACGAAAAAACAATTAAATAAATTTTAATTATTTACATTTGGTCCGATTAATTATAAATTTATATTGGGTCGAACCAATTCACAATCAGTTTCTATTTGGTTGTCAACAATATACTTTTTTGTAAAGAGGGTAGCATAATCAAAGGATCTACTCAAGTAGGTACAATTTAGACAACTTATAATATAAAACTGCTCACACAGAACATAACAAGGCAGTTAATATGCGAGTAGCACTATAAATATAGGACGCTGCAAAAAACATATTGAGCATTATTTATTTCGTAGTCAATCATTACTGTACCTCTAAAAAAACATTAATATGATAATAAATAGTATGTACGCGTTTTGATCATTCTTTTGTGCATCAATATCGAATTTGAACATAGTATTTGGTTTGATTATAAATAATTAGGTAAAATTAAATTTCAATTTATGTCATGCGCACAAAAATCTCTTTTAATATACAATCAAAATGTCATTTATAGAATCTATAAAAACAATTCTCGATAAGCTGATTAGAGATCCACAGCTGTTTGCTCCTAGAACTTTCTTTAAGTAATGTGTAGCGTCCAATACATTATGTAGTCTCCGTCAACATTGTGATGTACATTTAAAAGATTACATAAAGAAATTTAAAATAATATTAATCTCCAATTTATAAATTGTCCTCAACTATAGAATCAGCTTAAGACAACATCATGCCCCAGATACTAATTCTTAAAAAAAGTTAGAGATTTTTTTAGAGAAATAGCGCATTGAAAATTTATAGATAAATACTGGTGCTATTGATACAAATACAGTAAAACACAACATCCAGTAAATAGTTGTAAAATCCTGAGAAATAATTCGTACAAAGAGAATAAATACATTATATAATAGACAAACGCCGCAAAAATAATAACTATTCTATGCAAAAAATATCCTATAAATTACGCTAATAATAGAAATAGTATACTGTAAGTATAATTCAAATAATTTTTAGAACAAGTAGGTAATAAATAAGTGTTAACACTTATTTAAGAATACATAAAATAACTAATTCAATGAAACAGATAGAATAATGATACAACAAGTTGCAAGTAAAGATTTTATAAAGGCTGTAAATAAGATTATTGAACAATAGGACTTATAATATAGAAATTATATTATGCCAACAAAACCTAATAAATCAAACAAATATAAAAATTATTAAAATACTAAGACTGTAATATTTACAATAATTACAAACTTGTTGAATGCTAAAAAAAGTTAGCAATGGTCAATAAAAATGTCATCAAATGTGTAAATCTATTTTGTAGATATAATTTTTAAACATTTTGAAACGTTATAAAAACTTATGTTCACAAATATATTTCAATTATGTAATAACTAACATCTGAGATACCTAGGTATTTAAACTATGTAGCCTTGAAAAAATGAAATTTACAATATAAAACAGAAAATTACCCAAAACAACCAAAACATAAAATACTATTAAATAATATAAATAAATAAATACATGTCTATGTGGTGTATACATGAAAATACATAAAGACAATTCGGTGTATAGATGTCATGGTCATTGGGTAAAAGAAGGCAAATGCAACATTTTGGAAATTTCTATCAACTTATTACAAAACAAGTTGCCAATAATTTGCAATATGTACACTACATAGGTAGGTATTGGACAAAATAGTGAGATTCATTTACATGAAAATATTGATCCACTGATAATGGTACCACCAATAATGTAAATTCAAATTAATTATAACAAAACAAAAGCACTACAATAAAATTACAATAGAAAAAGCAGTTCTGTTCATCAACGACACATTGCAATAGAAAGAGAACAAATTTTCATCGATCATCATTCTATTTGGCTGAGAGTTGATCATTTACAATTTTTTGAAAAACAAATGAGGTGGGTAAATTACGATACCCGATCAATTGTCTTGAAAATAATTTAAAATTGCAAATATTCTCCCAAAGATATATTGTCTTGCCTAGTTGATTTCTAATATAGTAAGGAGCGCTTTAAAAGGACTAATACATACAGTTTTATTAAAATATATTCTTAACAATCAAGTGTCCTTTAAAAATAGCAAAAAGCTTGTATAACGTATCCCCAAGAATAATTAGTTTCTATTTTTCACTTGTGTTTACTAATTCGAAAAGTTCTAAAATCTCACACAATAAAAATGTAAAAATCATATTTCTACTACTAGTAACACCTTTTAATTTATACGGAATTATATTAATAAAAATAGATCCTTTTCATTCGGTTCACTACAAAATGTCTTCTATGATGTTTGTAAAATTGTACAATACAAGTTTGTCATAAATTGGATTAAAGACTTTTTATGCCAAAGATTTTCTGTATACGACTTTCAAACCGCATATATATGCTAATTTTTTAATAACGGTTAAAAAGTCGATACAGAAAATATTTGGTATAGAAAGCCTTTAAAATCCAATTTATCACAAACTTCTATTGTACAATTTTAGAGATCTTTGAGATAAAAAGACCAAATTTAAAGCAGCCTTTTCACATAATTACTATTGCACTTGCGAATTATATTATAATAATAAATGGCGTGGCAAGAAACGTGCTGATATAATTTGTATTTTTAATGATATTTTAAAATTAGAGCAAGCAAAGTCAATTAAACATCTGAAAAGTAAATTAAATAAATAAGTAAAAAACTGTTAGCTCAAATTCTAAATATCATTTATCTAAAAACATGATAGCATTCATACTATGAATGCTACAACCTAAATTATCAAAAATAGATCACTTGCATGTTGATCTATCATATTTCGTAGAGATCCCGCATTATTATCTTTACTAAGATTAAGTGGTCTCATATTTTTCCTTTCTATTTTTTTATTTGTTAAATTTTTATTATCTTTACTAAGTTTGTTGGTTTAAGTTTACATAATTTAATTTCTAAATTATAACCTAAGTCGTTAATTTTATGAATTTCATTAAATACATCCAACTTTTGGCGTAGATAAATATGCATTTAATTAAATTAATAAAATTTAAAATATGGCAACTGCTCTTTGTAACTTAAAAAGCGATTAAAGAAATTTGATGAATAAAAGCTACGCCTATGATTAATATTACACCGCTGGAAAAAATAACTATACCCCAAAAAATGTAGTATTTTTTTCTGGAGAAGAGAAATAAACAGAAAACTGATAATATACATACTACATATTGATCTAAAAGTGATATGCTAAATTATGTAAGAGGTCTACAACCTTTTGATTGTTTATTATCATTGCATTTCCTGTACAAGTTAAATAATTTTCTTCAATAAATTATGAAAATACAAGGTGGTATAGCTATTTTTTACAGGGGTGTATTTACAAAACACAAAATTTATAATACGAATATAGGAATATAATAAAATATATACCAAACAAAATTTGGGATAAAAAAACTACAAAGCTCAATTGAAATTTTCCAACTATGCATATGAATATTATAAACAAACATTTCAAACTGACATCTATTTAGCTCTAAGCATAGAGATCAAGTAATAAGGAATCCCTTAAAAAATAACAATTATTGTCAAAGTATGTAGTAGGTAGTTTCTGTTCTAAAAGAATACAACATTGTCATAGTTAGTTAGATGATAGTCATATTTGTATTCAATGAAATGTAATTTGACTATGATATTAAATACTAATTCTTTCAAAACACTAATAGCATTCGGAAAGAAATTACAAAATTATTTTCAAAAGTATCATCTCAAAACAATAAATACAATTTAAAACTCAAAAGAGACTCCAGTCACACTATAGAAATCTCACGTGGCAGTAAAAGGTGGCCCATGGCACTTATTTTTGCCTTAGATTAGCTTCAAATTTGAGTGTAAATATAACCTCTCTCATTCCTGCCTAATTGTTTTGAAGCCAACCCATCAACCAAATGTGGTAAACACTGTGAGAAAATATTAAGTTTAAAGTAAAATATAGAAAAAGCAGTTATGTGACTGTCCAATTTATGTATCTTAGTGGATATTATTTGGAATCGTTACCTAACTTGTAATTTTACAGGTTTTCTCGTTCAAATCAGCGCTTTGAACATTCAAAATCACAGAAACTAAATTCAAGATCACTAACACATTCAAATTACCTTTAATTTACATTAGTACGTTCAAGTTACCGTTTTAATCATTCAAATTCACCAATTAAACATTCAATATACCAGTAGACATAATTCGTTGTAACGTTATTCTCAAACAGTCTCTGTTCATAGATGAGATCTTTTATCGATTAGGTACCTATTAGAGCGGCTAAATAATCAATTAAATCAGTACAGTTTGCATAATTATTTTATACTTGCACTTTCTCAGTTTTATTTTCATCTTATAGCCGTATAATAAATATTGACGTATAATTAACGCTTTGTAATCATATGATCAAGATTATAAATGTGTAGCAGCTGCTTTAAAACATTGAAACTGTTCGTACCATAATTACAGTATATGTCAGAGGTCGTCGTGCTAGAAATCATATGGGTGGACATCGATATAAAAAAAATAACTCAGGAAATAAATAGCTTATGTTTAAGAGATATTGATTTAGAATCACCATTTTTCAGTCTAAAAAAATTATGAAACATTAGGAAGGCGAATGCCAACTGCTTCTTCTTCTTCTTCTGAGGCTGTTGCCGGTTGCTTACAGGCTCCCTATCTGCGATAGCTACTTCTCCATTTTCACCTCATCAATTAGCATCACTGGGTGTGGTTCTAGTCCGAAGATGAGTCTTCTTGGCGCAATCCAGGCAGGGTAACAAAATAAGAGATAATCCATTATCTCTTCCGCCTCACCGCATTTGGGGCTGTCTTATTTTTCCAATTTTATGTAGGTACTGCCTCACCAGAGGGCTTTTAGCTGTCTTCAGCTGGTGTGCCGCACTGCTGATTTCCTCGGTAGTTCTCCGGCTTCTTTGAATTTTCCTTCACATATTAGAAAGTACCATGATTTTCTCGCCTCCTTTTGCTTTTCATTCTTTAGGTTCTGAATCACTGCTTTCACGGCTGATTCTACATCGATTGGGATATCCTTCTGCTCCTTCAGAACCCCTTTCGCCGCTTCGTCCACTTCCTCATTTCCTTGAAACCCACATTGAGCAGGAATCCATTGCAGTTGTACTCTAATTCCTCCTTCCTGAATTCTTGCAAGAACTTTTAGAGTTTCTATCGTTAGATAATCTCTATTAGCCTCGTCGAGATGCTCTAGTTTCTCCAGTGCCGATTTGCTATCGATTAAAAATCTGACCAACCTGGTTCCATGGCGATTTCCCTCTACCAAGATCTTTAACGCTCCGAATTTTAGTGCACACATCTCAGCTCTGCAGCCTGAGGTCTACTCTCCGGATTGCGTATGAATCCCGTTTGCCGTCTGGCCACTGAATAATTATGCCACTGCCACCGTTTTTCACTCCTACCATCGCTGATCCATCCTAGAAGACTTCCGTGTCGGCCTGTTTCAGCTGGTTGCACATAACGTTGTGCTTCGGCTCTTTTTTCTTCAGGTGTTGCCGTACTTGCGACGTGTTAATCTGAACCTTCTTGAGATCTTTCCAAGGGGATAGCCAATTCCGACTGCTCGTGCTTCCCTCGATAAGTGTTCAATGTTGCATTTGTCGCCATGTGTTTCTAGCGCTGCTTCTCCATTCAGTAGAGTTTTCTAACCGCTTTGCGAGTGAGTGGCTTGTCACGATCTTCAGGGGGTCTTGCGAATTCCGTCTTATCACCCTTTAATAGAGCTTGGTCGCTTTTACTGCCTCTCAGATTAAAGATTTTCTAAGTAGGTTTCTATCTGGACCTCTGGCCCATACGTTCCTTGGCAGCAGCCTGTGATGACTTTGGGCTGCTCTATTTTGCTCCATTTCGAGTTGACCCATTACCGCCTTTGGCTGCTGGCATCTAAACTCCTCCCGCATACTCTAGTGCTGATCTTACTTATGTGAGGTATACGAATCTGAGTAGTTTTCCTCCAGCACCCCAGTCTCAGCCACAGAGAGCAGCTAATTGTCTCAGCCGAGGCCTAGTTTTGGCTCATGTTCTCTTGACATGTTCACCGAAGTGCAATAGCCTATCCAAGGTCACGCCCACAAATGTTTCCTATTTACTTATTCTAATAATCTCGTTGTTGATTGTTATTGGACCTGTATGTTTGCCTCTCTTGACCAAGTTGAGAAAAGAATACTTGGACTTTTTGCAGCTAAAGTTTGCTTCTAATTTCCAAAGCTTCCGTAACCCTCTGGTGCTGGGCGGTAATAGCTAGGTCATCTGCAAAAAAAGGTATTTCCGAGACTCCTCAGGTATTTCTTTGTCAATATCTGCAATCCATACCAGGAATAAGGTGGGTGCTAGAACGCTTCCCTGTGGTAGCCCTTCTCTGAAAGTTCGATATTCGCTGTAACTGATGCTAATCTTGACCCTGGCCCATCTGTCTTGAAGGAAGCTCTTTAGCCATCTGATCATACAGTACGGTACCTTAGCTCTGTGTAATTTAGCAATTAGTCCTTCTCTCAATATGCGCGTGCAAGGACATATAATGTCATGATGGTTTTGTTTCATTCCACCCATCTTGAACTGTCTGTATTAATCGGCCTATTTGGTCCTCAGTCGATCGGTCAGATCTGGAATCGTTTTCTTACAGTAGGTAGTAAAGTCTAGCCCTAGCTTTATCTTTATCATGGTATAGTGCTACAGCTGTCTCAGCTCCAATCCGAATATCCTTTGTTGTCACCGTTATGGCACTTCCCTTAGTTTTTTGGTGGACATCTCCCATTCATAGCTGTCATCACTCTCCACACAGTCGTTGTGTCAGTTCGATTGTCTCGGCGAAATCTCTCCACGATTTATTCCTTGCTTCGGACATCACTTCCTTGGCCTAACTGACAAGCCGTGATCCACTCTTGTCTTCTGTCATTCTCATTTGCTCTTGATGCTGCCTGTCGGTGTCTCTTGACTGCTACTTCCACCATGTCATTCCAAAAAGACACAATGATGTTTTCTAGTTCCTCTAGATAAACTCTTTCTGGCTGATTCCTTGAGTACGTCATTGAGTCTTCTTATTGCTTCATCATTGCTGGTAGCTGAAATTACTGTCCCCATACCGTCTTCAGATTCTAGGGTAAACCTACTCCAGTCCGCCCTTTAAAGCTCCACTTTGTGTGTCGGTCCTGCTTGTTCTCAGACAATCCTCCAACAGTAATAAGGATAGACTTGTGGTCGCTACCCAAATCTTCTGCGACTGACCAGTCAGTAGTTTCTGTCATATCATTCGAAACTATAGAGATGTCCGGGTGCTCACCGAACACTTGCCCGGTTTGTAAGGATATAGGTTTAGCTGTGGAAGCAATATACGGATAACTTTTGGATATTATATTATTTGTGTTTTCTCTAGTTTTTGTGTTTGTTCGAACTTTATATTGCTTTAAAAAATATTTGTTAAATTTAACAATTTTTGTTTGTTAAAAAGTGTTTTTTGCAATCAATACTGACTTTATTTGGAAAATTGAAAATTCGCAAAATTGAATACTTGATTTGTTAGTTTGAGTGTTTAAATTGCAACTTGAATGTACGAATGTGTTAATGAACTTGAACTTAGTTTCTGTGAATTTGATACGGAAAAGTTGGATGTGTAAATCGGTAATTTGAATGTTCAAAACGGTAATTTGAACGAGAAAATCTGTAGTAAAATAAGCATATTATGATTTTGCCTCCGAACTTAATATTTACCCGTTAACCATACATGCATAATTGAATAGCAAACCATTAAATTTATAATAAAACTAAGTAATCGGAGTGCAGGTACATGTATAAGTACCAACTATAGTACAGAAATTCCATTTGCTATAAAACAGTTTTGTAAAAACAGATATTGAATCTTAATTGATAGTACCTAGCAACGTTTTATATTCTAAATTGTGTATCTATAAAAATACAAATATGCTATTCAGCAAACCTAACCGATTATGCTTTATGGATCACAAGTTATGTTTGAAAACAAAAAAAACAACACGACGAAGATCATGAGATGTGTTTTGATAGGCTAGAGGAACTTGGTTGAGTCCTGATGAGCGGAGAAGAAGGTGGTGGAGGGTCTGAACCATAATATCGTTCCACAATAAAATACCGAGTTTCCACCTAAATAAAAACAAAACCATAGTAGAACACATGCAAGCATTTGAATAATAGAAATTCAGAATAATATTCAACAGCTACTATCATCTAAATTAAACATCAAAATCACTTTCAACTTGTACTAAAATAAATTCTTCTCCTACAAAGTTGAAGTAGTACATAATACAGACTATTCATTTAGAGTCAAAAAGGGTTAGAAGAGGATCTCAGCCGATGGTAGTGTTGTATTTGGAGTCAATTGCAATTTTAAAAAGGTGTACAGCGTGAGTTAGCTGATCTGGCTGTCCTATTATTGTTTGCCTTTTCAAAATTCTGATTTATCATTAACAATATTTATTGTTGTTTATATCGTCAGCAGATTAGATCTTCTCATTGATGTGACTTGGCAGAACATATTCTAAATTGTGAGAATCCAATTAATACTGCAACACAGACAAGTTCACTTTGCATGCAGCGTGTGGATCTATTTGTGGAGATGCCCATTTTTTATGATATCACTCAACCACGGCTAATCAACCCTCATCAGACCATCCTCAAAGGTTTGAATGCCCTTTTTTATATAATATAAGTACTATTAAAAAATTGTGTCTTCTTCTTCGAGCTGAGGGTATCCATATCAAGGTGCTAAAATGCCACCGGGAACTTTCTACAAAATGTACATTAATTTTTACCATTTCCAAAGCATTTCTCCGGAAAAGGATGACAGGAAATAATTGACTGTCTTACATAAGTTGCACAGTGGAACAAGAAAGTAATTTTTCCTATGCTGAGAAAAGTTGCTTCGATTCACTAGACTTCTGTTGATATTAAAAGTTATTAACTAAAAAATTGCTTGGACCTACGTTTACAGGAAAGATGTTGGTGTAAAAAATAATTGTTATTTTATTAAAGTTCATTTTATAAGTACAGTACTTGTGTTGTATTTTATCATAGTTGTAATAAAAATAACATAAAACAATTTTACAAAAACTTGTAATATCATCAAAAATCTGTAGTAAATCGAAGCAACTTTTTTACCAATATTTTTTTAGCATTATCAGAAAACATTGATTGACCCCAGGGCATTCTTGTGCAACTTAGGTAAAACAAAATTTCTTTTTTTATATATACAATAGGCCATTCAAAAGTTTGATTAAGTCTTACCTGGTTAAATCTGACAATACTTTTATTAACCACTGAGTTTACTCGTATACACCCGCGTCGGATGAAATAACTCGCAGTAACTAAATTATGTTTTTTAAACTTTGAATATTAGGCTTGTAAAAACGTCTCAATATGATTTTTTAAACATTTAAAACAAATGAATAAACAAATATTCTAAAACAAAGTCGGAATTTTAGTCACTGTAACCTTTTCAATCCGACGGAGGTGACTATATAATATCTTAAATACTTGGTTCATAATCTTTTAGATAAAAAAATAAGAAAGTTTTTTCGCTATTTTACCAACATATTAAAAGGTATTCAAATGCTATGTAAGCGTCCATAAATTTGTACTTAATTCAATTATCAATTTTAGATTTATTAGTCTTGTTTTTACCAATTTTTACCATACAAAATCTAAACTTAATCGACAACAGTAAGTAGTTTTATATCAGGTTGAACTTAGTGTCCTGCAAAAATATTCTTTGATTTCATTTTTTTTAGAAATTGGTAAGATCAACTTAATTTTGTTACACGTAAGACCAAAATTTGACATACGAGTAAATTCTTACTAAAAAATAACTTAGATCTTAGATATCACATAGCAATTATTTTGAAATCAAGTTGCTTCCTTTAAAACATTTATACTACAAAATCAATTATCCAAAGTTTAGTTTTCAGTTTTTGTAAAAAGCAAATAAATACAACAGATGTAAATAAAATCCATCAGAAATTTGTGTTGTCTGGAGCAAGATGATTAAAAACAGGACACATGTACTACCTGAATCTCCACACTAGGCCCAGAACCACCCACGGAGACCGGGGCTCGTCGTGTCAAGGGCTCCGATGAAGCCGGTTGTTGGTCGGAATGCCCCTCACCATCAGCTGATACATCCACTTCCAACTGCAAAGAAAGCTGAAGTATATCAGGACCACTGGTTGAAAGTTGTGCTTGTTGAGGCGTTGATAGATCTCCTGCGATATTTGAGAGTGTAGTTTGTGTCGAGTGATCCTCCTCTTCCAGTCGACTCATCTCCACCAAATCAGAAGAACGGCATCCGGCAGGAGGACTCAGAAACCAATCTGAGCGTTTCTGTAATCGCTCCATCTGACGCCGTTTCACAGAATTGAATCGAACAGTTGTAGTAGGTGGTCTAGTGTGCAGATCGCCACCAGATCGCTAAATAGACATATAGAAACATATTCTAATAACAACTTACATACACATTTAGCTCATGCAACAACAGTAAACGCAAAATATCCCCCAGACATTTTACTTCTATGTTACAATCATACATTTGAATTCCTGAGTATTGGTCATTCAATGTGAAATGCGACCAAATTTTCATTTTACTAAAAAAGATGAGCAGCCGGTAGCTGAATGGACAGAGCGCTGGACTACGGTTCGAGACCCGGTCGTGGCACTCTTGGTGGACAGGGTTCCAAAAGTGCTCAGAGACTAGACATCCCACTTCCGACCCGCCATGGGAGCTGTTCTTAGCCCAGAACCGTGAAAAGAGGTTATCATTTGTCGGTCAACATTGGGTACTGGCTACACACGTAGCTTGCGAAATGCACACATTTCCTGGGCTCACAGCTAGGTCTTGAAATAGCTGTGATCGGTCACCAGAGACTACACTTATATGGGCATTTACCTGGAAGCCAGTAATACAACAAATAACAACAACTTAAAATGTAGAATGACAAAATAATACTTCAAATTTATGCTCAAAATATCAATAGCATTTTGGATAATCAACATTTTTGAGAGTTCTAACTTTTACCTAATCATCATTTTCTATAGGCGAAATATGGATGACACAAAATGTGTACAATCAATAATACTAATTTTGATTATCACATAAATTGAAACGTCTGAAAACGTATTTGACATATTCTCTTGAGGTATGCTACATAATAAAACACCACATTTGAAGATTCGATATTAAGATAAAACCTCTCCTGTGTTGTGCTCTCATAATACTTCTACATGGTTTTATGTATTTAAAACCACCACTAGTAGTTTGTACTCCAAGATATTTCGATAAATTAAATCAATAGTATATAAATCTATTCCAAGTTTATGGATTTTTGGGGAAAAAATCAGTATTAGAAAATTTAAGTAATGTTCTTAGAACGGCTTATCAATTAAACTTCCTACACAAAATTAAACAATCTTTTAGAAAAACTGCAACAATATAGCAGTTTTTTCATGGTAGATAGATCGATAAACGAGCTTTACAATGTACCACATGAAAAAGTAAAAAAGTATAAATTGGTACTTTATGAATTCCCAAAACACAAAAAAAGGAACAAAAGATTCTGTATGTGTTTTGTATATTTGAAATTGTTAAAGTTAACTTAACAGATAGGTAGATCAATATGCACATAAAAAGAGATAAGGAGGTACAGATATGATAACACTAATTCAAGTTGAAGTCATGGTTCTCTCGTTCTATTTTGTTTGACCAATGAAATCTCTACCTACTGAAGTTAAACTTTAATCATATCAAATATACAAAACACATACAGAATCTTGTCTACGTTCTTTTGTGCGCTTTGATCATTCATCAGGTAGAAATTCATACATTCCTGTCAAAAATATCGTTTTTATTTTTTCTTGTTTCCGTTTTTTTAAAATAAATTGTTTTCATTTACTTTGATTTAGAAAGTCAGTCCCAATCAAAACATAATATTACAATACATTCCGCCTTTTCTGCTTATTTTAGGCACTATCAGTCCTAATAATTACATCACAATAAATTTATTGTATTCATTTATTTAAAAACATTCGGCGGGCCGTTTAGTTTCGTCAGGCTGCCTAATCCTAATCTACAATATATCTGTCTTTTCTCTCTTGGCTCATAGAAATGTAAAAATGTTCTATTTATATGTATCTCTATGCGCGTGATTGACTGCGCTTCTTCGTTTAAAAAAAGAGAGAGCCTCTGTGATGTTTTAAAGAAGTAGCAGTAGATGCAAAAGTTTCACCCAATAATATTGTAAAATATGGATAGTCGAAAATCTGTAGATTATAAAACGCTTATAAATTTCCAAAACCTCTTGACTATATCCATTGATCAAATTTGTACGAAAAAAATATGATTTTCAGAAGGAAGTATGTTTGTTTATTAGAAAATATCAATCAAACCAAACTTGACAAACTTTTACTTTACATGAAGATGAGTTTCCATAGATTAAGATACATGTTTAATATTCTAATTACGGTTAAGTATATCTTTGCCATGATTTAATTTATCCTAGTTTGGACAATTTGGCATCATGATTAAAATTCACGTTTTTGGGAATGTTTCTTCACTTTTTGAGAGAAAAAAAACTACCTAAAGGAATAGTGAAAGTTTGATGAAATATATAAAAGGATCATCGCTAATTAATTACCTACCAAAGTATGTAATTTTATCAAAATGAAAATTTTGTTTGGCTACAAGCGGTGTCTGACTAAACGCATTTTTCAAAATAGGAATGCTGGAATTTGCACCTGTTTACCATGAAACGTTTAAAACCGTAGAATCAAATTGCTCTTTCCAATGTTAAAATCGGTTTTGTAGTTTTAGAGCTATATGGCCTCAAAGTTAAAATTGAGTTTTCAAAAGTGCCAAAAACATGAAAAAAGAATACCCCTAAATGACCTATATTTTTCAAAGTTTTTTCCATGATACAAGTAAAGCAATACCCTCATTTTGAGTTGTAGTACAGGCTTAGTCTCCCTTTTTGTTGAAAACTGTATCTAGATAGCTGTGATGTAGGTTTTGAGATATGACCTTCGAAAGCCTAGTCTATGTCCCACAAAATCTATCACATTTATGGACAGCTAAGAAATGTACAAAGATATTACATAGGCATAGTGTACATACATTGAACGGTACCTACGTCAAACTTAATACGATAAACAGAATCAGGAATAATATTTTCTTTAAAAAAGTAGTCTATAAATAGTAGTATGCAACCTATTAATAAGTGCTAGACGTACTAGATAGTACTATTCACAACACAATACACACATTATACAGCCTGTATGGCACGATCTTTAAAAGTGCACTGTGTCAATTATATATGGCAAGGACACAACGAAGACGAATATCCAGGCCGAAGGTAGGAGGTCACTGTCTACAAAGTAGCCAAATTATCCACACTGCACCATCCTGTCGTTATCCAACCTAACAAGAAACGGTGACACAGACTGCTCCGTATTCCCTGACCTCAATCTCCACCAAATCAAGATAAACAATTTACGGCGCGGCGGATACGTACTGCGGTATTCGATCCATAAAAACGATTTATTCAAATTGCCTAAAATAACCTCTCTTTGCCTTATAACAGCAGTCAAGATCATTCAATGGAGTCGGTTGTAGATATTTGTCTTTAAAAAAACTAACAGCTGCAAACTGGGTGTCTATTTTTAGCCCTTATTTGATCTTGTTCAAAGATATAGATAGATCAAAGATGTTACATTTAGACAGAAACACAAAATATTAGCCAGTCAAACAGTTAATACATTAACAGATTGTGAAACTTATATTTATCTACAGACAAATTTAAGTATATTTAGAAACGATGTACCTACCTCATATATTTTACAAATTAGATATCATCCATAAACTAGTTATCATTAGAATACAATTTATTTTGATAATAAAATATTTATTTTTTACAGAATCAATTAACTAATTGCAGTAAACTACCTAAAAACTATTGATTTGTTACTTTACAAGGTTCTGCGAATATTAAAATATAGACGAAATATATATTGGGTCCTCCAAAAATATTTGTGTTTATAGAACAAAATTAAAATATACATCAGAATTTTACATAAAAATTGATGTACTTATACAATTCACATATAACCAATATGCTAAATATAATATTATTTGCAAATTCATTTTTTAACAACATAACACAACATGGTTCTATAAAAAATGATTTGTTTTCGGACTGACCTACACATAAATAGATAGTTTAACCAAATTACATAGTGTATAGTCTTCAGTACTTTCTGCTAAAGATTTTAGAAAAAAACATTTAAACAAATCATATAGAACATCAAGGTTCTTTAAAAAGCACTAGCTGTGATTTGTAGAAATCAACGTTTTTGACATTTTGAAGCTTACCTGTAAATAAATTTAGTAAAAGCGACTTGAGGGATATTTGTGACATACATTTATCTTATAATAACTAATTTGAACTGTTTGCTATTTTGAAATTATTTTCAATCTAGCTGTCACATATCCACCCAATAAAGGCTTATTAAGATGGTGTACTAACCGAGGACCAACTCTATTATAGATTAATTAATTATTATTATTTTATATTATAAGATCCAGTCATTTTTTTAAATTAATAATTATGAGGCTAGTTGGGGATCAATACATAACGTCCAAAGATTGAACTTTGATTAAAAAATCGGTGAGAACAACCACTAGAAAATCATTCGCACAAAAGAATATTCCAAAACTATTGATTATCGATTTTTTGGGGGGGTCATAATAACTGAAATTATTAGAAAATGTATTTACTTAAAGACTAGTCACTGGAACTTGGAAGTCTTTATTATTAGAACCCTTTATTTTTTGTTCAAGAATGACAAAACAAATTTATTGACACAAAAACGAAATTTAGCTCAATCAGACTCTGTTTTTGAGTTAGCTTATTAGCAACAAGTTAACATATCATCAAGTACTTTTAATAGTTTTTATGACAGTACTGTACACAATGTGTTTTGCTTTCTAACTACGAGTACAATAGAGCAGAGGTTAGGTGCATTCATTCTTTACAATCTATATTGGGGGAAGGAAAATGGATTGCAACAGATCAAACATCTCGACAAAAAAAGGAAAAATCTGAATAACAATATTGTGTTTTTTCCACGTAAAAAATATTTTGTAGTAAACCAAAGTAAAAAGTTTAAAACATCCAAATTAAAAGAAAAAGCATTTTGGCAAAAAGTATGTACTTTATACCTAATTACTTTTATATCCAAAATATTGGAACAACAATCGTAAAATTTAATTAACTAGCCGGATACTCACCTATTTCTAAAGTAGATATATTTTTATCATTAGGCATGTTATTATTGTAAATACTAACAATGTTCGATATCATTTATAATTTTTTTATGAAAACATGGGCTTTTCAAATTATCCCACCAACACTGGTTTGGTAACTGATAGTACACTGTCTTCCCATGTATTATCCAAATGAAATAATAAAAGATTACTCAAAAATTTGACAAAACTATAATTCCAATGATCGACACAGCATTCTTTTACAACTGCAAATATCTGGGGTGTGATGAACACATATTGTTGAAAAACCTCTGTTATCAATAAATCAATAATGGGGTTAGGGTCGAAAAACAATACACATAATGATTCTTTTTATTGAAATTATTGCCAATGTATTTAGATGTGCATAATTAGATGCACATGATTTCATAACTTTATGTTGAAACCAAATATATATTTTTACACATCTTTTGGTTGGATTATTTTCATTACTATGGTGCTAGTACTGTCGAAGGCTTGACAGATATTATTTTTTATTTTTGCTGCAGTAAGATTCCATTCTACATATCGTTGATGGGGTATTTTACAAAAAACCTATGGAAATAAATAAAATGTACTGACCATAGTCGTTTTTGTTCGATGTTGGCATTAGAGGCTACTCCATATTCTGTTATTGCAAAACTTCATAAATAAATTCGTAGAAAAATTGATAGCTATTAGTATAATTAAGAGTAGTATACGCGTATCCTGGTAAGAGTAGAACAGTTATAAATTGAACGAATTTTGTAATGAAATGCAAAAAAATACATGTTCTACCTTAGGCTTATATATTTGAATTTAATGTTTTGAGTTTAAATATAAGGATGTTGGATATTAGTTCTTGCTTTAATCATAATTACATAAATAAAATTAGAAAGCATTCATTTTACTTTTTATCTGCATACAAACACATACATTATATTCAGTTAAACAGAAAAAAAACAGCAGTACCCTACCTACGGATTATTGTATTTACAACAAAGAAATAGAAAGACAACTGATATACATTTTTTAATTGTACAAAATTCATATTACCTACCTAATTAACTAAACATAAATGATATTCTATACCTACGTGACAAGGTAATTGTATCATGTATTAAACAAATAGGAAGATCGAATTTATTATAAATAAATAGGTATACAAAATCCCTTTTTTCCTATTTGAATCAGTATGAAGAGCGGCTATCGATCAACTATCGGAATTTTTAACAGAATGATCCAACGTCCAACCCTGTTGATTTTAAACGTGTCTCTAAATAAATAAATGTACCGAAAATCAAAAGGGATAGCTCACAATCACTTAGCTTGTATTAGAGAGGATTTAATATCCTCTCTGGCTTGTATACCTTATTACTTAAATGACGAAATTTTATTGAATATTTACCTACTCGAACTTTTAAACTCTAGATGACCTAAAATAACATTGCATATGACTAACAATGTCACTGAAATACTCGTGTATCTTGATAACAAAATAAAAAATTTAATGCCAAAACGGCAAAAGAAGTATTAAGGAAAAATTGAAAATGATTATTCAGTCTACAAGTTGGCAAACACAACCGACCAAACCAAACATCCAGTGACCGATAAAAAAAACAACTACAGAAACCTAAACCGTCAGCTTCTTTGATGATTTGGGAAACAAAAAGTCAAAATAGCATCAATGGTCAGAGCGAGAGCCGTGTTAGGCTTCAATAAGGCATTCGCAAACATTTGTAGACCTTGTAAAAGATTGTCCAACGCCAACGCCAGAACTTCCATATTATCAAATTCTGGAAGTCTAATTAAGGAAGAAGCTATGATGAACATTCAAATTGACAACTTCAGAAGCCAGTCGTGAGCCTGCAATCAACTGTGATTTAATCCGACTGTATCCAACTAAAAATATTACATCCTCCACCTCAACGACCTAGAAGCAGCTTTTAAAATAATCCCATTTGCCTTTCATGACCATCTTTTAAAATGGTAATAAACCCATTTTCAATTAAATATATTTGAAGGTGATCTGAAACTATAACTTTTGTACCTAGATAAAACCAATATTTTTGCTTACTATTTTTCAACAAAACAAATGTGTGTGCCAACCGATCACAATCGATCCACAAATACTCCTATTTGACTATAACTGCCAGATCCACTTTTGGATTCAGCTTTGTAAATTAAGTTATAAACTATCAATATAAATGAATTTAAAAAATCCTATTTGCAGTCCAACAAACAAAGTCATTCAAGTCAATGATAGTACATCACTGCAAAAAGTGAGGAAACGGTCGGTCAGCTTGCAGCACACACTCGTAAGAAATAATACGACAAAATCAATAATTATGCATGTAATCAAGTATAACCAATTGTGATCCTACTGGTAACAGCTTTGAATCTTATATGGAAGACCAGATCAGCAGTGCTTGTGCATTCATTTGTACCAGACTTAGCATATTATAAATAAATGACGGCTACTACTTCCTAGATAATGCTGCCTATTTGTCTCACGAGCAGATTTCTAAACTATTACTGAGAAAAATGTCAAACGATTTCGCCTTATCAAGATTGTGCATCAGGATAAGGTTCAATAGTATCGGCAATTCTTTAATGTTGCCAATTATTAAAAGGTTGGGGAAAAACAGTAAATAATTTAGTACAATGTGAGTGGATATCAGCCAAAGAGCTTATAAATATAGAACACGCAAAAATACGATTTCCGCAACGTTTAGATACTGATTGTATCTTAAGAAAATCAATACTGGCATTTTCATAATATACTTAAGTAACTTTCTAATCTGTCATGAAAACCTTCTAAAATAGCTACTTAGCTGAATAATAAGAAGCGGAGCTTACTCGGAGAGATGAAACTGGTGTGTGTAGAATATAATCGACGGCAAACTCCTCATCCTCAGGTGCATGTGATGTTGGAACGCAAACAACGTTGCTGGTGTCGCCCTCAGCAGTCGTTACCAATGAGGGTGAAGTGGCTACTTCTGTAGCCTCACACGGATAATTGCATGATGACGACTCTTCAGCAATAGCAGTGGTGGTGACACAAGTCCTCTTCTCTGATGTCTGTGCAACATCGGACATTTGTCCAGTCGGACCACTTAAAACAGAATCAGATGCCGCTAGGACCACATTGGTGGATACAGGATTGGGGTCTGTGTGACCCACGTGCTCGCCAATCGTAGCCGAGCATATTGGCAAAGAAATGGCGGATTCAAATACTTCTTTACTCACAGCTGATAAAACAATATAGAGTACATTATGACTACTAGAAAAGTAAGCTTGATGTAAATTACTTTGTGCATGCAAATAACGTTATCCTCTTACCATGTTGTAGAATGTCAAAGCCATGTTTTTTGCCTTCTTCAAGTAACATTCGAACAAATAAACGCACAGATTTGGCTCCTAGAATTAAATATGAAATGCACATGACAGATTAATTTCATAAAAAGCTATTGTCTAACACGATTCATAAAATATTTTATTAATTTTAAATAGCAATATTTATATAAACACATCTAAACCATACATATCAAATTAAATCAGACTGACTAATTATGTATAATGAATCCATTTTTAAACTAAATGTTCAGCTTATAAACTATAGAATGTTATGCCCTACAATGTTTTTTTGAATAATTTATCAAAATACTTTTGACTTTATTACATAACCACAAAAAAATCAAATTTTCTAGCAACTTATTTCGTAATTTTCTCGAGACTTGAAATGAAAAATTTTGTATTAGAAATACGGTGTTCGATTGTTTAAGTCACCCCCACAACCAAAGCATTGTTCCAGAAACTATTGAGTCAATACCCACGTATGTAATTATATTGTTTTTTTAAATAGACGTATAAATTAGTAACGTTTTGCTAGACTAAATTTAACATCGTTAGAATCACTAAGTGTGGTATACTCTCAGTTAAATAGCCCATTATGCACGGAACCTAAAGCTTTATATAGTATGACCGTGATAATATTATATTCTTAGCAAAATGTAGTCACTCCAAAGAATGAAAATACTGGTCATTCCAAAACCTTCAAAAATAAGAGGATGTAGCAGTTCTTGCTAGTTAGGACAAAGTCACTATCATATTACGATATAACCTGAAACAGGCAATACACACTCTAAGCACTCAGAAATCCAACTACAAAGTCTACAATAAATGATTGGCAGCAACGCAAAGCCCAGAAGCAAAAATTGAGATAGAAGAAAGTAACTCGGTCGACAGCTAGAAATTATGAGTTCTGCAGTTAAAAGAAAAGTAGAGGCAAGCACTACAGTAATTAGAATCAGCAGCTATTGCGTATGTTAAAATTAAACCAACCATTTTCGATAGAAATTAATCAGTCTACACAAAATTAGCAGTTAAATTATTACCGAATGGTTTTCAAATAAAATATTTCAATGCTAATAATATAATTAATCAAAATCATTCTTTTATATTGTTTCGAAATTCAGCAAAAATGACATCAACTTTAACAAAAAGTGTCAATTTTTGAAAACCTAAAAATACCCAAATAATTTGTTTGATGTTAGAAAAATACCTGCATCAATATCCGGCCTGAAAAAAAGTTATCAAATTTAGAGAAATGTGACTTTCAAGTTGTATAAAAAAGTATTCATTATGCTATTTTATATAATTTTACAAATTTTTCATACTAAAGGAAAATGTACACAAAATATTAGGAATACATACATGCAGTATCTAATGTACGGCGGTTCTTGTGGACTCGGCAACTCTTTTTGATTAACTGGTAATTTTCCACATCAAGACATAAAATCCATAATGAAAAGTGGTACGAAACTTGATCTATTATTTGATATAGTTAGTTAATAAAACCTTTTACTTTAAAACGCAAATCACAGAAATATAAGTCGTAGAAATGCCCACTGCGTAGGTGACATTAATTTGTAATATTATTTTTAATCGGTTTCAAATTAATAATATACCTATAAACTGTCAAATTTCATGTAATTTCATATGTAATCATAATTGTAATTTTAATTTCTACAAAATAGAAACTAAGAAAGTTGCTTTTTCACCGTATCCACGCTTTCTGTTTCTATAGCTTACCTATATTTCTATTCCACATACCATAATTATATACCTTTTCAATCCAGTGACAAATACTAGGTACTTATAAACCTTTTCAATCCAGTAACAAATACTAGGTACTTATAAACCTTTTCAATCCAGTAACAAATACTACTGATAGACCGCATGTAGATGAATGTCGACGGAATTAGAACTAAGAAAACGGAGATCTGCAAATTGATAGATTAGCAACAGCCGGAACATCCTTTGCTTTCAGGAAACAAAGCTGAACTCCACTAACGTCTTTGTTTTAAGTGAGTACACCTGTTTTTGTAAAGATAAAACTACGGGCAGAGGATCGAATGAAGTAAAAGCGGTGCAGTGGCTTGATAATCATGGTGAAAGACTGCGACAAATTCGATTACAGGAAAATCAAGATCGATGAGCTTGCTAATGGCAATACAACGGATGGGTATTGAAATTGTGACGAAGAACTGGAAAGTCAAGATCTTTAACTTCTATGTGCCTCCCATCAGAAGCGGTAGAAGTGATCAAAGAACGCACTGAATCTGGAAAATTATTGTGTGATCACTGGTGACTTCAATGCACATCATAAATTGTGGGATTGGAGTATGCAGCAGAAGACCTTGGTATTGATATTGCTAAATTGTGTGTGGACAACTATGTACATTGACGGCTCTAAGAAACTGAGAAACAAAAACACCGGGAAAACTAGCGCATCAATTTGACCATTAGCAGAAAAGAATAGCCTGGTTGCCCCGAAGACAAGATTGAGAGAGACATCCGCGACATCCTTCACACAGGGGTTATTCAAACCAAGTTCTCCTGGAAGTAAGCAAACTGGATTCCAAGAACAGCTGGACAACAACCTGAGCAATACTAGACTCCCTGACAGAATCTTTAGGAAAAACAAAACATTCACCAAAGCAATGGTGGAGGCAGGCAGATGTATTCCGAAGGGGCACAGAAAAGACCCCAAAGCGTTGTGGAAGGAAGAGATTGCTGACGCAGTTGAGAAAAAAACCTCGGAGAACTGGCGAACAAAGGTGAAGAAGAGAGAAAGAAATGAATTTAGAATTCAGAGAAGGTGGCCCGTCTGATCAGAAAAGGAAAAGAAGAAATGTGGAGAACGTTCTGTGAGGGACTCAGGTGCACCTCGAAGCCAGAAGCCACATGAAGGACACTCAACATCAAGAGAGAAGCGAAAGCTAGAGAAAATGTTGCCATTGAAAAAATAACAAAATTCTGGGTCAACAAACCGCACAAAATTAAAACTCTTACTATGGATTCAGGCTTTTTTCCGTGATAGAAAAGCTGTCACCAAAGTCGGAAATACTATGTAAAATGAAAGGAAGTCCCACAGGGGTCCATGACAGGCCCTATTCTGTTTGTCTGCTATATTAATAACTTTGCAGAGACTGAAACACATTGATGGACTGCGGATGACCTCATGCTCTGGTGAACTCAAGTGAACATTGAAGAGGCGGCTAAAACCCTTCAGAAAGAAGTCGACTGTGTGGAGAAATAGTATGCTGACTACTGCATGGAGATTACAACCACCAAATGCGAGGCTATTCTGTTCATCAATTGGAATGGTGACAAAGACATAAACTTTATATTGAAAGTTCCGAAGTGAGGTGAAACTGCTTGGTATCGTTCTGATACTAAGTTAACATTCAGAAAGAACGTCAATAAACCAAGTAGGAGGCTGCTAGAAAACAAACCAATTCAAGGTTCTGGCAGGCACGACTTGGGGCAGCACCGCAGGTAACCTCCAGAATACGTACACTGTCTATATATACGTAGCGTATTGGAATGTGGTTGGGATATTTGGTGGGTGTGTACTGTCTGAAACCAACCTGTAAAAAATGAAGGTGGTCCAAAACATGGCTGCTCGAAACAACAACTGCAAAGACGACAAAGTGATACAGGCTAGATGCAACTGGGCTATCACCGGCATCAAAGATCTCAAAATCAACCTAAGATGCTCAGTCAACTTTATAACCCAACTAACCAATTGTTGATCCTTGAGGAAGAGGGTAAAGAAAAAACTTATAAACCTTTTTACTCCAGTAACAAATGCAAAACCTATTCAACTACAATAACAAATACAAAGTTCAAACAGCTTACTTGGAACATCTGAAGGATAACGGAACTCATATTTGAACTTTTCAATTCGTGATATGCTGGTTTTCGTAACCCTGGTAAAGTATTCGATAAGTTCTTGACCAAATAACTCGGCAGAAGCAAATCCTGTTATCAAATATTCCATTACTTTCGCCGCTTTATTGACCTATTAATAATAAACATTAATTGGGCATGTGTTCAAATATACAAAGTAATATATTTTTGGTGATAGAATGTTAACACTTCGAAATTTTAAATGTTGCATGTTAACATTATAAATCGGATGTTTAAAGGGATATTTTATAACTAAAATTTTTGTAGTAAATAAATGTAGGACATTTAAACTTAAAAACCATTTAATATTCTTATATTATATTTCATCAAATAATTTTAAATTAGTAAACAGCAAAAAAAATACATTTTCTAAAGGAATGAAAGAAAATCCTAACTCTCAATCAAAATTTAATTTTGAGGAAATACTAATATCATAGAAATGATAATAAAATTGTTGACAAAGAAATTTGGATAGCATATAGATTGGTAAATAATAAGAATTATGTGTAAAATTAATTTTTATGTATTGTGTTGAATATTTTATTCATGTAGTAGATAACTCTTAAAAATTAGGTTCCATTTAAATTAGAGAGTGTTATAGAATTTTTTTAATTTTGAGCGACAAGATAATAAGTACCTACTCATAATTTCATTTATGGAGTTTGCTGTATGTTTAGATTAAGAATGATGTAGATCGAAATTTAACCTCGAGTGTTTAGTATATTATGTAGAAATAATTTACTTTATCGACCGAATAAGTACAGCTTGGAAATACAGATCCAGTGACTGATTTAGCAACTGCTTCGACAGACATGGCATTAACCTCGGTATGGTAAATCATTCGAAACCAAGTTCCAAATAGCAAAGCCAGTAATTGCTGCACTGCCGGAGGTAATTTGGAGATAACACTAAAAACAAAGCACAATAGATTCTTCAGATACATAGATGTAGGATTGCATAATCTACTACAAAAATTATAATTAACATTCTATATTAAAGTTGGGATATTTTTTTGTGTTTGTTCTCTAGAAATTAAACTTCAGATTTAAATTATGTAACAAATTCTTCCAATGGTTTTAAATTAAAAGGCGAGTGCACGATCATTTGAAAGAGTAAGATTGCAGTAAAAATAAAGTTCCAGAAATCATAATCGTGCACAGTTTGAATACTTGGATGTATTCATAATAGAAAAACATTAATAAATGTACAATTGTTTTCTAATAAATAGAAAACATTACACATAGTCTCAGTTATAACTAAAAACACGCAATTGGTTTTACTCATTAATTTATACCAGGGGAAAAAATAAAATAACGCAAAATACAAATAAAAATTTCAAGACTAAGAGTACTATACTTGTACTATGTTATTCAATATGCTATTTACTGAAATATTGTTAATGAATCTTGTTGTAATCACTATGTACTGTGGCCTCAAATGTGGGTTTGAGAGGAATTGTTTTGTGCTCTATAATACGAGTGTGACATAGAGGATGTGTTTGGTACATACTAGTGTCCACTTGTAACGATTGCATTACCTGTCGGCCTCACTTAAAACTCACTCTACAGCACTGCGATAATTATGCCCTGACAATTAGCTTGTGATCAGAACTAGCTTGTAAACGTTCTATGCCTAATTTTAGCTAATCACAACTCTCATTTTAAACATTATAATTACAAAATTATACTCCACGTTTTAGTCTGTCTATAGATATAGTAATGAAATGTAAATGTCTTGATAAAGCCATCGATTTCTATGGACCAATGAATGAGTATTTTAATGCGAGGTCATTTTTTAATAGCAAATTTGTTGCTATTGCTTAATAAATATGGGTGTACGCAGCTAAATAACAATATTAATTTCCATCTAGCCAACACCTTTTATTGAATACAAATTTGAGTATTACTAACATAATTGTAAAATAACAAATAGCCAATTAAATCAATCGATAACTAGTTATACAGGAAACTAAAAACCTGAAGTATGTATTCACTAGGCACCAACCTTTAGGCATTATTGTACTACGACTAAACAAGTTGAACTGAAATCAAAATTAAGTGAGGATATAATTATATAAACATTAAATCTGTGGGAAGCCATGTTCACCTGAGCAAATAGGCCTAACCTATTATGTCTTTCCGTCTACGGTAGATACTATAAGCAAGTAGGTACGTTATTTAATCGAAAAAACGTGTGTAGGCAATTTCTTTCAAATGAATTCTACTAGAACTGCCCAATAAATCCAAATTCAAGTGATCAGTACGTGTGTACCAAAATACATAAATTTGACCTGTACATTTTGTATAAATCATAAATCAACAACGCCGGTGTTTGTTTTGTTTTTCTGTCTATCTGTACCATGAAGTGAATTTTATTCTTTTAGGGGTATCCACACTCCCCTTTCTTAAATTTAGTTACAGCAATCAATCATCATGTGACTCGAATATGAAAACACAATAACAATAAATATTTCATTGTAATTTCTTAATGACATGCTCAGCTTCACATTTATTACTTCATAACAAAATGACTGTGTATAAGAACAACCTACAAATGTGTCAAAATACAAGAAAACTGACGTTTGTTTATTTTTCTACATAGAAATGCAGCATTATAAAGTAGGTATGTTAACGCTCCAGAAGCGACAGAATTATAGCCCAAGATCTCTAGTCTGCTATTAGCTCTTATAGCATGCAATGCAATGCATACATATCTTCTGGTTAAATAAAAAAACAGCCTCAATATACATATTGCTATGTCTCTACTGACCTATCGTAGTCCACAAAGGACGTTACTTTTTAAATTAGCCGTTTTTATTTTTTATTTTCATTTTATCAATTGCAATATGATAATTCGATTGTCACTAAAAACTAGTCGTCAATATTAAAAGTAGTTAGGTGGCTGAGTTAGAAAAAGAAAATTTGTTACAAGAATGATAAAAGTTACCTGACTTTGTAATAAATTAGGTGACCATATAGGCTTGTAATGAAGTTATATTTTACTGAAATTTAAGCTGTTATAGATAAATTGAAGCATAAATGACAAACTTTTTTGACAAAATAATCGTTAAATCTTTGTATTGACGAGTAGTCTATCTGAAAATATGAATTAGAAGAGTTGATTTATTAATTATGATTCAATTTTTTCCAATGGAATTAAATAAATTGAATTATTTTAACAAAAATGTACATTTTCTTGATTTTTCGCCATATCTATGACAACTGGATCCAAAACGAAAAAATGATGGAGCATGTACAATTTTTGAAGCATATAAGGTCATCTCTTTTTTGACAATCTTTGGATCTTCTAACTAAAGCATATCATCATTGTTGTTTAAGGACTAATGCTGTAAGGCAACGATGTGTCACGTAGTCACAAGGTACTATTCCAAATGTACAAATGCTAGCATCCAGTTAGTACTTTTAGAAAACATATAGGCAATTATAATTATGCTGAATGTACAAAAGTTTACATAATTATAGTTCAATAAATACATCAAACTTCAAATTTAAAGTATTCAGATCGTTTTCCACCGAAGAAATTACATCGATCCAATACCAGAAAGTTTTCCAACAAGATTTACATTGTTAAATCACTTCAAACATAATTGCTCAGATATTAGACCCTCATTAGTGAAAATGTTTATCATATTCTATCACAATCATAATATGTGTAGATAAGTATAAGAAAATATTAATGTATAAACGGCTAAAAATAAAATAAGAAATGCCATTTTTAGAAACTACCTATGTAAAAGCATAGATAAAATGTTTGTTTTTATATTTTTATTCCAATAAAATCTGTTTTCTTAAATATTTCTATTTTTAAAAACCTTAAAATAGGTAATATAATGTCCCCCAAAATGAATACATATATATATATATCTTGGTAAATAATCTGTGTTTGATTCACATGACATCTAAGTTGCAGTGTTTGACGAGTACCTATTTATTATTAGGGATATACAAAACTTCGTGGTATAGTAGTAAATGCAATGAAAAGGTAATTCAATTATTTTAAAAACCGAATAGTCAATGATAGAAAATCGTACGTCAATCTATCTTACAATTATTAGAACATTAACTAAGTACCAATTAGAAAATTAATCCAAGAAACAATAAAATGATGCCGACACTAAATTATATGGACGTTTTCTTCAACCTCAATTAATGAAATTAAAAGTTACAAATTAATGGAATTTGGCCAAATAACTATTGAGTGCAATAATATCATCGATGAAGCATTTAGCTTTGTATTGATACTTAGGTTCCACACATTTGTATCTTTACATTTAAAAAACAGTTACTATAGCATAGCAAATTATTCTTTATACTATACGACCTTATTCCTTCAGTCCTAGGACTTTTAGTGCCTCGTCGACCTTGGATGAGCCCCCCAAAATATCATACTTTCCGTAGCCGGATTGAGCTAAAAATTGGTACACTGAAAAGGGAAGCGAGCCAGAAGTGTGGCCAATGACGTCATCAGGTCCAAAAAATGAAGTCTGTCCGACTGACTTCAAATTTGGTATGTGTGTCCATTAGGTTCATAAATATTTTTTGAAAATACTTTTTACCCCCCCCCCCCCCAAAACGATATTGTTGGCCGAAATAAATTAAATAGTTTTAAAATTTCCTATCGTCCTTAAATTAGAGATTTAGAATTAGGAAGTTATTAGGAATAATATTTTAAAAAGTTGATGCTTGTTTGTATTGAAATTCACTTTTGAAAAAACGAACTTACTACAAAATGGTGGTAGGTCCACAATTTTTTTCAGAACTAAATTTCAATACAAAAATGGCGTTCAAATATTATAACAAAATATAATATACCTATATATTTTTAACACTAGAAGAGCGAAACAATCGGCATACCTACATATAACGTCGAGAAACGTCATTTGACGGATATTGCTAAATATCACTGCAAATATGAAGTATTTTTACAAGAATTAATATTAATATTAAAGCAGAAGCTCTCAATAATATAATACCATATGCACATATCATTTGAAGTTAGTTTGCAAACATTTTGAAGCATTGCATTAATATAAATAGATTTGTTTTTTCCAGGAATCAAATTTGACTACAAGCTGTTATCTGCACAAATTGTGCCTTTCGTAACGCTTTTTGTAACTCGGTATATTTATCAATATCTCGACCACTCTGAGCAATATGTTTTAAATTTAAAAAGGCCTAAGGATAAATATGCCGAAATAAAATTTGTCATTTTTTTAAAGCACAAAAATGAGTCAGATGATGGCTTCACCCTTCTAGTGTCAATTAACTTTCAGGTTACACCTTATGGACAAAAATCAATATTTTCAAAAACTCAGAATAAATGCATGTGAAACAATAGAGTGTTTATAGCATATGTATCAGATTTCACCAATATCATCAATACCAAAAATCGATTTTTTTTACATATTGACCATTTTTCAGAGGGCCATCACGTAACCTAAGGGGGTGGGTGAAACCAAAAATATTGTATGCTAAAGAATCCATGTCAAATTTCATAGAAATCGGTTGAACGACTTGTTTGAATTATTTCAAAAACTTTAGGGAGTCACGTCCCAAAAAAGAAGGGTTGTCTTGATTGTTTTAAAAATATATCTGTAATACTTCTTTCAATATAAATAAAATAGAAAATGAAAGGCTCCATGTTTGAGATACGGTACAACAAATCCATACATACATGATATTTTAGTGGTAGCTTATTAATTTCCAGCTAATTATAAACAAACAGTGAATAGCCTTGACCTACTTGTGCATTGCTTCAATTCTCGATTGGTCATCAGGCATACTGAGACATTCAATCAATCGCTCCTCCGCCTGTTCTCCCATAATTCCTCCCTCTACGCTCAGAAGAAAGCGCTTCACTACATTAGCCAACGTATAAAAGTTATATTCTGTCCAGTTAATATTCGATCCATCCTTGAGTCGTTTAATAATTTTCTTTATGTCTTGAGGATTTCCAGGTCGACGAAATAGATCAGTCACTGCCACACCTTCGCGAGCAATATACACTAACATATCCTATGGAAAATAAACGATCAATTGTAGACTATCCAAATAAATTCGATGCAAAATGATTTTGGCATCAGTGAATATCAGATTTGCTGCCCCAGTAGGTTTTTAAAAAATTAGTCTAAATATTTCCACCAAGCTAACCATTATTACCTAACATGAGTACAATGTTGTAGGAATGTTTTATACCATGTTTAAAAAATCGATCGGGGCCTTTTTTGTACGTCATCATTTCAAAATGGCGGCCATTCACTATATAAATACCCTGATAACTCCGAAACTACAGCTCATAATGACTTGATTTCAATTAAAGGTGAAAAGGAAAGTGGGCTAATTCTATTTATATCTGCATTTAAAATGTCAAAAATGACAATATGGACACACGTATATGACCATTCTGCTATTATGTTATTTTAAACAGTCAGTGTGAGAAAATTATATGACCAACAAAGTTAAAATTTTCACACAACCTTCAAGTAGGTCATTGGATAGTTGTGTAATTTTTTAAACTCTGTTGGATGTATACTGCTCTCACACTGACTGTTAAAAATAACATTAAAAATATGAAAATCTAAGGGTGCGGCAACACTTTTGCACGGGGCTGTATATAAGTACAAAGTTTATGTTCCATATTTTTTTCTTATTTACAATTTCCATGAAATTTTATAGAAATGTTTCTATGACTATTTCTATGTTGTTATTTATTTTTATTTATTTTTCAAAATTTTAAATGTTAAAATGCCACATAGCAAAAAAACGCATAACGGCTGATGACTTGTCTCATATGTATTAAGAAAAATGCATGGGTGTTATTAATGATGAAAATGTAGCAATTATGAATGAATACCTAATTACAAATTACGATAAGTCTGATGAACGCCTACTTGGTGCCCTTGTGTACCATTTGTGGGGATAACATACAACGCCTTGCGAATGGTGAGACAACAAAAGAACTAGAGATTTTCGATTACTCCGTCGTTGAAATGGGACCAAAAATGACAAGAAATACACTTAAGTGCCTATCCAAAGTATGTGAAATAGCGTGGGTCACATTAAATAATCTCAAGAACACGCCCTGTCAGGATATACATCCCAAGTTGGAACAACACCATTTTCTGCAAGTAGACGCAATCCTTCCCCTATTAAGCTTTGTGGCCATTGCCTATCTACATATTGCAAAGAGGGAAACCTCATTTCTGCACAAAATCTACGAGACACTCAAATCTAAAAGAACTCAGTCGTCTAGGTTCACCAACATCAGATGAAAAGCCAAGTCTTGGTAGATGGGGGAGCAGGCCAGCAAGACAGTACATTTTGACTTTTAGGAAACTTGGAACAAGTATAAGCTAAATACCACCAACCCACGTTATGCTGAAGAACATCTTGTATCTACAGTAAAAGATTACAACTGCAAGCACATTTAATTTATGAACTATTGTGTAGTTTATTACCGTTAATGTTGAAGCTACTTTACTATTTCAAATACACGCGTTTTACTTTCAATATATTATTTTTTGTTATACATAAATATCTAAATACATAACCTAATTCATGATATTTTAACTTGATTGAACAAACATAAAATGTCAGAGATCAGTATTATGTACTGTATGCAGGTGTCCATATTGTCATTTTGACATTTTAAATGCTGATATTCACCTTCAATTGAAATCAAGTCGATACAAGCTTTAGTTTCGGAGTTATCAGGGTATTTATATTGCGAATGGCCGCCATTTTGAAATGATGACGTTACAAAAAATCCAGCGATCGATTTTTTAATCATGGTCTAAAAACATTCCTACAACATTACATTGTTCTCGTGTTAGGTAGTAATGGTTAGCTTGGCAGAAATTTTTGACTATTTTTTAAAAACCCACCGTGTTGCACAGTTATAAGTATGTAATTAATACGAAACACCAGATTCGTTTGGAAAATGTATATAAAAAAAACTATTGTTATAATTAAAATTTCAAACATATTTGCTTATTAGATTTTGTTCTCCTGCACTATTTTCATGGTATAGTCGAATTTGATAGGGTAGACACAGCGCGAATCTCATACAGTAATCAAAATTCTTTTTTGTGGTAATTTGATGAAAGAATATCGATTTTCCTTGAATTGTGCAAAATGCGTCTGGTTTCGCTAAATCTCATCAACTATTGTGAGTAGTATTAAGAGTTTTCTATTGTTTTAACCCTATCGGTGTTATGGTCTGAGTTTATTGGGCTTAAAAAATATTTGAGGGGAAAAATACGATGGATGGAAAAATAATATTCATTCGACAATAGAAAGGTCAATAAATGACTATCAAAAATGTTGGCTTTGATTAATCAAATAAGTTAAAATTTAAAGAAAACGTTTATAATATTTTTAGACAACTGTAGTGTAAATTTTAAGTGAATTGAACCAATGTTTTTCTGTCGATATTTTTCAGCACAGGAAAAATACAGTTAGTAACCACAAAATCTATAAGCCCTAATTGTAACTTAAAATTTTCGATTTTGAATGTCCCAACAAACCTTCCACACTCGATAGAATGATTAGAAGCCATTGGACTCAAAAACTATTTGTTATATTAATTTTATTTCCTGAAGTACATTCATCATGAAAATAGGTTCATACATCTATATTGAGTAAAGATTGAGGTAGAATCTATTGTCTTTAAACAGCAGGGGCATATTAATTGTAGCATTTCCCCCTTTCACCTACCTGTATTTGAGATGGTAAGATTTCTGTCTTAAATGAGTCACTAATCTGTACATCAAATTTAATCTTCGTAGGCCTTCTTCGTATTCGAGTGCCACGTTTTCCCATACAAAAAAACAAATTACGGAACATGTCCTTCCGTTTTACACAGGAAATTCTAAAAATTAATTAAATCATGGAAAAACAGTTAATTGCACTGAACAACTCTGACAACTACATTGACAGCTTTAATGTGATTTACTCTACTAAGTAGAAGTTTGGCTCTCATTATGCTAAAATGACTTTTAAGAAATTCAAAATTCTTTAAATATATAATTGTGTCATAATATTAAACACCCTGCAGAAAGAAATGTGGTATGCTGTTTATAACTTCAAAACCCATTTTATGCATAATGTTTTAGTAATACTACTTTTTAAACCCAAATTGAAATAAAAACATTAAATTAGAAAATGAGAAAGATGTCAAGTTCGTATTTTCCTATTTGATAGATCTAGTATGTTATATTATTTAAGACCAAAAAGGGTCAAAAGCTGTGTGAGCTCAAACCCAAAATAGGTGGAATCATATTTTGGTTGTTAGCTCTCTCTAGATACAGGGTGCCCAATAGAAAACAGTAGGATTTAGAAGTAATTTGCAAGGCTACAGCTTCATGGATTTCGCATCTTAGTAAAATGTTGTATACATGATGGTGCTCATTTTGAACATCTGTGAACTGTAAGCTTATTATTCTATAATTATGTCATAATTTATTAAATTTTCCATTGGAATAATTTCCATTAATAATTTTAAATTTTAAATCCTACGATTTTCTAGTGGGCACCCTGTAGCATGAATGCAATTGTGATTTAGATAAATGATAGTTTAAAATATTAGAGCTAACACTACTTGTCCGCAAAAGTAGTATAAGATAGTTGGTATCCAAATTGACATATTGCTTTTGAGTTTAAATCGCCAAGTTATCTGGTAAAGAGTATCTCATTAATTATGAACTTATTGTTGGTTACTATTTTCTTATTTGATCTAAAATAGTCATGTTTGGGAGACCAGTATTCAAATAAATTGAGTGAATAAGTCAATTGCCAACATCTCTGCTGTTCATAATGAGATTTGTTTTATAAAATAACTGAGAGACATATCTTCCACATACATTGATTTCTCATCTCAAAAGGTAAATTTTCAGAAAGTTGTAGAATGATCTTGATTTTAAAGGGATCTGGGGATTGAGGAGGCCAGGGAAGCATTTCCAGACCATTTTCCTGCAGCCAACTGATTTTGTGAGGCATTAAATTATCCTGTATGAACAGCATTCCATTCTCTGTCAGCTGGAGAGGAAGAAGATGCTGCTGGAGTGTTTCAACTTATGTTTCAGAGTTAATTGTTCCATGAACATGAGCAAGTGCAGACAGTCCAACTACTAAAAAACACCCAAACCATTATCTTTCCTCCAGAAACAACTGTAGGTTGGTGTGAGCAGGATGCAGTGTCAGGTTGAGTGTTGATCTGGCTGTTAGCAGTGGCTTTCTCTTTGTTATCTCAAACAGTCAATTACAAACAGTTCAAAAGGACAATGTTTGGGGCAATATTAATAGACTTTTTCTGTTGATCTACCTAACTAATAAAATGTTATTGAGATGGCCAATTCCTTAAATTTAACAGTGTAGTGTCCAAAATTATGCACACTTAGAATACATACATTGTATTTGATCTTGAAGGGATGTTGTTTTTATGTTGAAGCCATATTTATATTTTACACATCTTTTGGTTGGATTACATTCATTTCTATGATGTTAATACTGTTGAAGGCTTGCCTGATTTTATTTATTATTTTTATGTTTTCTGCAGTAAAGATTTATTCCACATTTTATACATTTATACCTACTATATGGAGCCGAAACATGGACATTGTAAAAAAAAGACATGAAAAAATTGCAGCGCTAGAGATGTGAATTTGGAGAAGAATGCAACAGATAACATGAAAAGATATGAAAGACAAATCAAGAAGTACTCCAACAACTCAAAGAAAAAGCTGCATGTTGGAAACAATAATCAGAAGAAAGAAGAATTGAACTGGTCATATACGTGAAGAAGGAATGGTCAAAGCAATTCTGGAAGGTCGATTTCTAGGAAAACGTAGAAAAGTAAACCAAGAAAAAGGATGTTAGAAGAATTCAAATACTTATGGATAATTGAAGGATCAGAGAAGGATAGAGAAAATGGATGCCATAAAACTGAACCTGCCTAATAACTGATTCTTCAGAACACACGATAGATAGATATTACATATCATAACGAGAACAAAAAATAATTAGTACGGAATCCATTTTTTTAAAAATATTTGATTATGATGGTTTTCTGATGTTTGCAAAAACAATTTTAGCTTTTTATGATGCTTTTAATACATATTTATTTAATAGTGTGTTTTTGTTTTGAACACAATCAGCTGTTTTGCAGTCGACATTTACTAGAGGAAGTTAACTTTTATTCTATGACTCCAGCTAATACTACGTCAAATAATGCTTATCAAAATCATAGAGCGGGTTCTGACACTACAAGTAAGATAATAAACCTTTGTTTTCGGAAGCTGTATGTACTAAAAAAATACGTTCAAAATCTCAGTTGCTATTACACGGCAAGTTGCGTTGTAATAATTGTGAATTTTCTATTACATGGCAAATTATTAGGAAATAATATTTGTGTATTAAATTTGTAAGAATTGTATTGTAATGAGATAGTGCTATTGTTCTGACAAATCCATGTGACTTTCATTAGTTTAGGGTCAGTATATTGGCATATGTACTAATACTATTTTGCATATAATAGAAAACTCAGTTTAATTAGTTACTATGTAATACTTAGAAAACTTACTATTATTAATTAACCAAGTTAATAGAAAATACTCAATTATTACAATACAACTTGGCCTATGCCTTTAACAATTATTTGTATTTAAATTAAAATATTAACATCTATTTATTATATTACTATCTATAATAAAAAAAACTTTTATCTGATTTTTTGAAAATATAAATACCATGTTTATAAATTTATGCTTTTGACCCTTAGATCTTTGATTTTTTTAATACAGTACTTAGCCACATGGTGAACATGTTTTTTAAAACGCTGTGCTTATTCGTATGGCACTGTATAAATAAGTTGTACTTTATTTGTATGGTAAATTTAAATTATTAATAATATTATGATTTAAATGTCATTATTTTGATATAAACTACCTAATAATACAGTAAATTTAATAAATATATAA
>JAUYWI010087975.1:0-23657 GCA_034780595.1 Parotoplana pacifica
TTTTCAAAAATATTCAAATTTAACACATAGATTGATAAATTATAGTTTTATAAATATTTAAGGTATAGATAAGCCTCATATATATATAGTGAAGTAAAAATTAGATGCACTGTTATGGTGGATAATATAAAAATAATAAAAATGCTCAACAAGATATATTAGAAAGTAAAAATATATTATGTATACCAAAATTGGTTTCTTTATTTTCAATTGGTATAATAATAATAATTCAAAATACTAAGTAACCATAGATTAAAATTTTATGGAATAATATGAAGAAAAGAGGCCCATATAGCTACAGTTAAGAAGCCCATATATTTGAAGAGGGGGGGCATATATCTGACCTTGAACTACTGGATTGGATGCTGATAGAGATTGAATTTGATAAAATTCACAATTGTATTCAATAGAGTTTTCTTACAACATTTATGCAATTCAGTGTATGTAAATGGTTTATCACTGCTTGTACATATTTATTTATATTTATTCAATATGATTAAAAAATATATTCTTATTTTTATTGTAGCATCAAATATGACTGCTGTAAATGATCTTCTTGATTTTGAAGAAGATAACTTCAGAGTAGGTTGAAATTTTACTTGATTAACTAATCCTAAATTATAAGCTAGAACAGTATAGTGAATTTAGTTTTGTAATAAAATAATATATTTTGTACTTAATAAAATCTGATTTTTAACTTCATTTGAAGTATGTATAGAAATTTTATCCATTATTACCAAGAAATTCAATTACTATAAAGACAGTTAAAATATTTTTTTATGAAAATTATTTACTAGAATATGTTGTTAATTTTAAAAGTCTAATTATTTATTTTATTAATATTTAGGATGATCATATAAACAATGGCCATGAAGATATTCACAATGGAAAAAATGTAAGAAGAGACAAACATTAACTAATAAATAATATTTGATATAACCATAAATAAAAATATTTATTATATTTTAACAATAGTTCTAATATCTTTATTGTTATTCTAATTCTATTGTAGGTAATTAATGCTTTCATTCTATTTTAATTTGTTTTCTAATTTGCCTATTTAGTTGCTTGATTTGTTGGATTCAGTAAATGATGATATGACAAGTAAATCAACTGCAAATAATAACATCTCATCGAAATTTGATACTAATTTAGACCCATTTGGTGTTAATATGAACAATAGTGTGCCTAGTGCTACTGAAGATGACAGTGCAGCTTGGAGTCTTATATTTAATGATCCAAAAGATCATGTGATGTCTCCTCAATCAAATAATGGTATAGCAGATAACTCTGTAAATTTATTTGAAGTTCGCAACATTGACTTTGAGAATGATGATGAATATGATTCAGAACCACCAATGCCTCGGAAATCAATGATACATTTCCAGCTTGAAACACCTACAGATACTGATCTTCTTGGACCAGAGGAAGATGATGAACAGATTGACTTTGAAGAAACTGAAAAGAAGATGGATGATATTGATCAATTGATTCGTAAAGGAGGATATTTGGAAGATCCTGATAGTATCAATGAAGAGGAAGAAGAGATTGAAGAAGATGAAGACTATGAAGACGAATTTTATGATGATAGACATGATTTAGGGCCTGCCTATCCCATGATTACCCCACAGGCACAGCTGGAAATGGTTCCTGAAGAGGAAGATCAGATTGCAGTTGCTGATGATGAAGAGGGGGTAGATCAGGCGTCCAGTATTTGTGAGGAATCTCCCCAAACAAACCTGAATCAAGGCAGTGAGGATGTAAGATGATGAAATTATTGTGTTGTTGTTGTCTGGTTAAACACTTGTTTTATTTTTCACCCACTGTTTATTTTTAATTGTTAATTCTTTGCTTAATTATGTGCTATTGCTATTGATTTATTTTATAGATAATTATTTACATAACAGCAACACACAGGAGGTTTCCAGCATAGAGATTGTAAAAAAAAAACTTTGATTTAGTACTATTTGAAAGTTAATTGTGATTTAACAACCATGTACAAATATGAGAAGGGTATTTAAAAAAAGACTTTAAAAAGATGTTATAACTTTAATGTTTGAAAAAGTGTCAAAAAGAGCTTTTACATTTTATAGTTTTTGGGAGCTCGGAATCCCCTCCCCAAAATGTGCGTTACTTCAATATCTATCCTTTGATTGATTGCTATGTAACTAACTTACAATGTAGATACAATATAGTATTTAAGTAGTTGTTTTCAAAATGTAGGTAGATACCTCTATCTTAATTTGTAAATTTTCCACCTTTCAATGCAAATTATTAAGGTACCATGTGATTAACAATTATGGAAAAAACTGATTGATGATTGTTTTTATTAGCTTGTTTTATGTTAAGAGCAATAATTAAAAAATGAGGACACTTTGATAAAAATATACTACTTATTTATATTACTCACAGTGTTAGCCCGGGACAGCTGTTTCGGCCTTATTGGGCCTCATCAGCTAGGCATAATTATAGCCTGCTTTGACAGCGTGAGTGCCCTTTAATAAGAAAACACACTTTCCAACATTTTCTGAAAATCTTCTGTTTTCACTTATGCAAAATTTGCAAACTGTCCTCTCTTTTATGCTTTGATATGAAATATACGAAAATTTGATTATTATTATGCCTAGCTGATGAGGCCCAACAATGCCGAAACAACTGTCCTGGTCTATCACTTGGAGTAGTATAGATAAGTAGTTTTTTTTCAAAGTATACCTGTTTTTTTTATTATAGCTCTTAACACGCAAATTATTAGGCTACTATGTTATTAACAATTATGAAAAAACTGATAGATGATTGTTTTTATTAGCTTGTTTTATTTGGTTAATAGATTTTAAACTATTCTGTATGCAAAAAAATATTTTGTAATGTTTGTTTTTATTTTAATTATCTTTTTTATTATATTGACAATTTATTAACATTAAATTTAAAATATATACACATTAACTGTTATTTTAATAAAACCAAATCTTAAAAATATTTTTTTAAATCCTTTCTAGAAAAGAAAATATCAACTTTCACATGACGTCGATTCAACAGAAGAAGACTATGCTTTGTATGGTGGTAAGTATTGTATTTAATTTATATATTCGCTTTGCTCAAAATCACAAAAAGCCTTCCAAAATTATTTATTCCATTTGAGATTTAGAAATAGTTTTGAAAGAATTTGATGCAAATGATTAATCTAAGCAAATTATAATCTGTTTGAAGTCATATGTATACACAAGATCTTAAATTTAGCTATTTTAGAATCTATTAATACACTTAGAGACAATTCAGTTTTTCATGTAATAGTTGATGCTGTTCCTGAAACATCTGGTACACATGTATTAGCGTGTCTCATGAAAAATAGATTTTTCATATCCTACTGTTTAATAACACTTTCCTCGTCTGATACGTAGAATTTAAATTTTTACATAAAGTATTACAGAACTTTTTCTTGGGAGGGGATATTCTTTAATACATTTTTACAGTACTTCGATTTATAGTGAAGAACAGTTTACAGATGTCTTTCAAGAAAATTAGTTATAAAATTATGTTTTGTTTACTCGTCTTCATTCGTAGCAATACCAACGGTTGTGTTGGTGAGTTTTGGTTTGCTTGTCATATTGGTGGAACTAACAAATCACGCGTTGGTGAAAAATCATTATAAAAATATGCTTTACCAAATTTGTAAAAATATATGCAAATTTTAGCCTAAACTTATTCACTGTTTATATAGGTACTCATTAGTTTACAAAAAAAATATTACAACTAAATGTATAATGAAATCTTTACTGCAGCAAACATACAAAATTGAAAATTAATAAATTAAAACCTTGCAAGCCTTCGACAGTACTAACACCATAAAAATGAATATAAGCTAACCAGAAGATTTGTAAAATATGGCTTCAACATAAAACAACAACTTTTTAAGAGAAACTCAAAACTATATAATCACGTAATCATTTTATTCTACACTCAATCTGAAGCAGAAATGGTCAGTCAAGCTTGGTGATTGAAAGTACTATTTAGTTCATCCAAAAATCAAAATCCATAAAACAGTCTAGTCAGAAATGAAAAATATAAAGTAATTAAAATACAAAACAATAACAAGAAATATGGTTAGGACCCTCAGCGGTGAGTTTTAACCAGTTTTATGTGTACACAACCATCACTCTTCCCATAATCTAGTTATTATTCAAATTGTAAATGGCTAAATATGCACTAGTTGAATTAAAAGGTAGATCAAACTCAACTTTTGAGATGATGGAATCATTACATTTATACAAACTGTTGACTGAAGAACCATTATGACAAATAATACCAACATTTTGAAATTTATATTTGCGACAGGTAATCAAATAATTAATATTAGAGGTATTACATGAGAGAGTACAAACAGTATAGAAAAAAGATTTACCTGTAATACAGATAGAGAATATGTATATTATTATAATTCAAATGAGTTCTGCATAAAAAGCATCTTTCAACCAGAGGAAATAAAGGTCACTAATAATATATTATGCTAAATTAGTATTCTATCATGGGTGATTTTTACAGATCATATGATAGTTTTCTCCAGCCAAATGTGAAACTTAAATAGTGCAAAAATTTGTAATTTTTAAAAATCTTTTGTCGTCTTGTGTCGCCACTAACTCACTGTTGTTTGCTTTGTTAGATGGTTATCAGTCCTCCGAGATCTTCACTATTCAAGATGATGGAATGGTTGCGAATGTAGAGAATGAGGTGTCATTCCAGCATGAAGATATTCCTCTTTATCAGTCATCGTCGAGCTACAAAATGTCCAGTCATGAAGAGCCGGTAAGTTCTACGCATTGATAAATCGAATGCCTATTTAATTTTGACTATTTTTGAATTCTCTATAATTTTGATCGAGCAGTATGCTAATATGTCCACATTAACTTAATGTTTAACGAACTTGTATCACGATGTATTGAACTTAACTAATACAAATTAATAAATTTAATAGATTGTAAGTAATTTTCATAACCAATGAGAATACCTACCTACTGTATCAGAATTTCGATGAATACGATATATCAAAATTGTAAAAAGAACATAATAATTATGCTTAATATGAAATCACAACAGTCCAAGCTCAAATCCTGTCAGTCAAATTGAACGTAGGTATGTAATATTATCGATAAATATTAATAATTTTGTGTATGTACAAAATTATCCGTGTTTTACTGATTATATAAATAAAAAATGACAAATGTGTCTATTGAACCATGGGTTTATATATTGGAATATTTAAAAAAATCTTATGACATAGATTGATTTTGGGTTCAATATCAACTAATCTATAACAATATGTATATAATTATCAACGTAAGTATGAATATCAAATATCATTTTTACCTATTAATCTATAATTTTGTGCAGTATAGTATTCGCTAGAAAACAAATTAATTTATCGATTTATTAGATGTACAGTAACATTGCTTACTTTACAAAATAGTGATTTATTTAAAAAGCTTGACATTTATCCTAAGTTTAGAACGGAGCTTGATGTCGGAATTTGTTTTTTTCAGTTAATCATTTTCTTTCATAAATTCTATGCATATTTATTTTTTAGTCAAATAAATGGGTAATTCAAATGCTTGCATTTTAATTTTGCGCTGTTATTATACTTATAATTTTTAACTTTGAACAATAAAGATCTCAATAATTCCGCTTCCCCAAATGTCGCAATTTTTTAAAATATATTTTATTTAATGAGATCTTTGCTCTGTTTTAATTAAATTGCTGAAAAAAGTAGGTAGTTAATTCAATGTTATACTTGGCTTTTCTATCATATTTTATTGATTATATAACATTGGCTGGTCTTGCTGTGCTATCTAGATATCTAATTAATTTTAATTTATTTTGGCAAATTATTTTATATCTGTTGGGAAACTAATGATAGGTAATATTGTAATACGTGGATAGGACAAAAACTAGGTATCAATGTTGTCATTTTGAGGGCTCATAAACGATCGAATAAATGACCACGTTGATGCCTAGTTTTTTTTACTTTCTAATAATATTGTGTTTAGCTCTATAGAATCTTAGAGAAAATTAGGCATGCAATGTTGAATAGAAATAATCAAAAATAAAACTATGCATCCATGTAAGAAGTAATGGAATTTTTATGTTTAACGTAAACATGCCTTGTTTTTTTTCATTATATAGAGAAATGAGTTAAGGTACAATAACAGATCTACTCAATTGAAAGAAAGAATTTCATGGAGATAATTGTCAATTCAATCATATAGCAGAGATTAGTAGATAAATTATCACTAAGAAATGGACCTCCTTCATATTTTATCTCATTAAATTTGTCGAATATTAATCTATGCATATTTTGCATTTAGGCTATGCTTTCAAAGTGCATACCCTTATATTACAGTGATCATCTCTTGAATTAATTACTCAAGGTAGGGGGCAAAGAAAACTATTATAAAGCAAAATAAACAATATTAATAGTATTAGCTTACAATTTTGAAAATTGTATTTACAAATTCTTATTATATTTTCTATTTGTTATCTAAATGGGTAATATGTTAATTTTTTGCCGATTAGTTATTATAAATAAATTTTACCTTCAAACAATAAAGATATCAATATTTTTCATTGTCAAAATTATCTGACAGTTTCCTAGTAAATATTGCTGATATTTTTGCTTTGTAATCATAGATACTGTCTATGATACGAATAGGTTCCAAAATGAGAGCCTGGTATGACTATTTCAGTTTATTGTTACAAAGCGAATTTTTTATTATTATTTCGGTCGTCTTTTAAATCGAGTTATTTTAACATTGATAATGGACTTGTAATTAGACATTATAAAACTATAGCGATATCAGTCCACACCATATCTATGTTCTACACTCACAACATTTTAATATTTTGACAGTAAACAGTGTTTGGCTAAAATATATATTGTTTACAATTGAATCGCAATGTTGCTGTTCATGTTTTAACAGAAATAATTTGATCAAAATTTCATAAAAGTAGACCTTGTAGATATACTGCACAGTATTAGGTAACACTAATAGGTAACAGTGCTGAGTCATTCAAAAAATAAAATAAACAAATTTCAGAAATTAGCTATTTTGAAGTTACTAAACAACTTTCATATCGTTTGGAAAATTTTGGAGCGTGTGTGGTAATTAAAAAAAACTTTTGCCTAATTCTTTTGAATATACCTACATAGTTCAAAAAGCACTCTAATGATTTATTAGTCATTTTCCTTTCTTACATTTTGTCATTAAATTTTTACAGAATTTTATCCAAAATGGAGTCTTTATTATTTAGAGTTGGCTTTTATATTTTATTGATTAAATAGTTATTGATTGAAATATGGAACTTAATTTTAGATTTAATTTGAATGACATTAAGTTGGTTGTATTCCTTTCGTTGAAAAAATTGAATTATTAGATTCACATTTTAATGAAAAGATTTAATCATATAATTTATTTGGTAACCAATTACCTTACCTTACCTATGTAGTTGAAATTAAACTTCTAAACGGCTATTGTTTGTCTGATTTCATATCTTTGTGGTTAGAGGTAAAAAGTTATAAGTACACAATTTTTCTATATAAAGAATGGTAGACGTATTTATTTGGTAACTTTCATTTTATAGAGCTGCATTATAACCTGATATGTATGTACTTACCTAATACATATTTTGTGTTGCTTTGCCTACGATCAACACAAGAAAAAGAAATTAAACAGGTTGACGTTATTTTAATGTACAATTTATATCAGGATACCTACCCTTATATGGTTACTATTTAATATTTTATTAATTTGATATAATTTAAAATTTTCAGATTTTAAGTTTGCTTATTTGTTGTATGTGACTTTCATTTTATATATCTTTATTTTCAGCTGATGTATTATTCATTAAAAATATTTTGTGTTTGCCAAAATTTAGGAGACCTTGTATTTGACTTTAGTCTACATTTTTTTCTGGTTTTCACTTATTTTTGTTTGGGGTAGTTCATTATTATGGCTTAACTATGTCTTTATATAAATAAAAGGATAGCTTAATCAAAATTGTTATATCGATTATTTTCCTTGACTATTAATACTTATTGACTTATAATTTCTTGATCTTGGAATAATCTAGAGCTCCTTGTATTCAACATCCAATGGTCAGACTAGTCGTGCACCCAAACGTAACATCACGGTGGAGAAGGGCTGGCAAAAAGACATAAAGAATATGGCCAATGCTTACTCACAGGGTCAATCCCGACCCGTTGTTTCGGTTTTTTTTGTAAGACGTAGTTGGTTGTTGCTAAAATCCACTAATTAATTCCTGTCACCTTTATGTTACACATCTAATGCTGTTTATGTATTTTTCGCATTTGAATGCGTCTATTACACAAATGTCTAAAATCAAGTTTGTACATATTGAAATTTGGAAAAGCCTACTCTACTCATTACTTACATAAATAGCATTGATAACAATTAGTTGTAGTTTCCAACTTTGTTTTGTCTTTTATTATCAATCTAGTGTTGTTTTCTTCTGGCTTATTACATACATATCGGTTGATTTCAATTAATAGTTTTTAGTGATTGTTTAAAATTCCATAGATAGTTTTAGCTTTGCTCAAAATATACACTGCTTTAAAAAGACAAATTTTTATTAATAATTTTTCTCGATTATTATTGAAACAATTCTAACTTTTAAAAACTGGTAGGTAGGTATGTATGTGATAATAGTTTACATATATAATTTGTGATTCTAATTAAACTATTCGTGAAAAAAATTAATTTTATAAATGTGTGAGAAGTGCTTGAAAATAATTGAAATTTAAACAGATAATTATTCCAAGCTATACGGATAACAGAGCTTCTGACTAACATAGATTCAGTTCATTTCATTAAAAAAAGTAATTTGAAATTTTTGAAGGCATGAATATACTATGAATGAAGAGACTTATGAAACCAAACTCTACCATAATCAAAAGACTCAGAACCTCAACCACCAACCTTGTTAAACCTTATTTTAATATCAAATTATGATTTATTACATGCCTATCTCTCCATTACTTCCAGAGTATATTTGTTTTGGAAAAGCAGTGTTTGTATTCGTCTTTATATGCTTTATGGATCAAATGCACATTTATCACACAATATTTTTTTGTTATTAACTTTAATTGGTTAGCTTTTGTTTGAATTGATTTCGTTAGATGTACTAGTTCAGCATAGAACGACCAAAAGTGCATATCCACTGAACCTAAATGCTCTCCGATCTCCATTATAATAAAACCGGCTCACTTTTATTTTGTCATATTCTGTTTTGTTAAATTCTATTTATACTTTAATTGTCGAGATTGATAAATCAAGGCATCCCAGTTTAATGATTTTTTTTTGTGTAGATCTAACAATTCTGAAATATTGTCTTCAAATTGTATTTTAATCATTACTTTACGGCATAGATCAGCATTGGTCAGCTCATTTTTTGATTGCACGTGGCCTCTTGCCCATCCATTTATTCCACTTTTGACTTATTTCTCAATCCCCGGCACCCAAGAGAACTTGGTCGTTCTATTATCAATGTATTTGGTGTCAGTCTAAAATGTCAATCAATTGCTTTTTGAATTCCTGGTTGTGCTGTTATATATATATTAGTTAATAAATTATTTAGTTTCTCTTATTTTAATAAGTAGTCTATTTCTCTTGTTTTTTTTATTTATAACTCCAATATCATAAATGTATAATTCTAATTTATCATTAAATACTTTAACATTGTGGATATGCTATGAATTCGAATAGTTTTGCGATGTCTATCTTGATCTTTTATTATAGAATTTATATAGAATACTTGTTTTGTACGCTACATATTTTATCTTTATATGTTTTAAAAAAACATTAATGATGTAATGAAATGGGCCATTGAAGAATCAGTAGAAGTGACACATGTATTGCCCGCCATCGATTACTACAGATGCGTAATCCAAATGAAATTAAATAGAAATAAAATGTGATAGTTTTTGGATTTATTTTCCTTTTTCATATATTATTAAATTTTTAAAATTGAATCAGCTGTTTAAAATAGTTTACCCTAAATATGTCATCAAAAAACATTTTTATTTTAACAGTATGTTTCAAAACATTGCCTATATTATGTATGTAGATGTCGAATACATAGGTACAGTTTTTACAGTACACTAACTATTAGTTGCTATGTGGATGTATTGATTAATGGGTGGGATCAGTGCTTTATCTTTTTTTTCAGCGAATATAATATATGTATAAAGAGAGAGAACTTTTCTGAGTTATTTGAACTTTGTCTTCGTTTCATTGACAGGCAGGCGGGAGAATTGTTTACATTTTTATGAGTAGACTATGAAGCAACAGTTTATCATATTTGTCTTTACTCATTATACTTTTTGAAAGATGACTAACTTTTGAGGCAGGCGTTGCCTTCTGTATAGGAACCTCAGATTAGGATGTTTCGATAATATTCTGGTGTGGGTGTGTAGGTACCTACTATTTTTACTTTCCAAAAGCAAACATCATTCTTCTGGGACGGGAGTGGCACAACTTGATCACCTCTAGATTTCCTTAATTATTATTATTTTCCCAATTGCGATGTACTCTATGTAGGTACTGCCTTTGGTAAACGATGCGCCTCCGCTAACAAACGAGATCCACTTCTAGACTGTACTGTGTTCTTTTGTTTAAGTAACTGTACTGTTGAACAATATTTATTGGTGTGTGTGGGGACGGTTTAGGTAAGAATTCCTGCTTTTGTTTCATCACGAAAAAATTGACTTTAGATACCTATTGATTTTCAAATTGTTTCTGCCTGTCAGCCGTGCCTAATTGTGTTTTTTGATATCTTTTTTCTCATTTATCTGGCTAGTGGTGTGCATATCATGTGAACATTGCAACTGACTTTTCTTGAATATTTATTATACTAATTATTCAGTGAAAATCTCATTTTAAGTGAATCTTACTTTGTTAAAAGAGATACCTTCTTTAATTGTTAAGTTTGCATTTAATAAACGTCTGTTACTATCTGCGCTATGGATGTATGTATTGATCGAAGTGAACAAGTATTTCCCTCGGATTTCCATTCAAAACTAGTCAATGTAAGTTGTCGTTCACAAAATTATGTCGGTAAAACACTACAAAAATGTACCAGATTTTTCTGAGAATTATTTTGGTTTAGGTTAGTATTATTATCATCTATGTCATAACCATTGAAAAGTTGTCAAAATTATTATTGACATGATAAAAAGGATCCATTTTAATAGTATCCAATAATAAATTTTACTACAGGCATTATGAACAAGTCTTCTATTAAATCCCTACTGCCTATGATTTATGTGACAAGTTTTGATTGTTTTAAACTATGTATTTTACAAAATCCAATGATGTGGATCTGAATGCACATTTGAATAGTTGTATATTATCAAATGAATTTCCAAAATCTTACATGATATTTTCCACAATAGTGTAACTAATGGTATACCCTATCATTAAAATAAGGTAAAGAAATGATTGCTGCTTTTGTGTCTATTAATTATTCATTTTATAGGTTAATACTGTTTTGCTCAGTAAGTCCCTTTATTAGGTTTGCTTTAAACATTTTCTCTTATTCAGTTAGTAGATTATCTCTAGATACTAATTCCCATAAACCTATGTAGGTACACACTTAGTAAACAAATAAAAATTTATAATTGATGCCGTATCTACTTCATCTTCTAAATAATGTCGTCTTTTCAAATTAAATATTAACATTTCTGTGATGATACACTGTATTCTACTGAAATTTAAATTGCAATAATTTGATCAATTGATCATCTTCTATATCAGGTCACATTAAAAAACAAATTTGGCACAATAGTGCAATAGGATAAATGGTGATCTCATATATATCACAAATATTTTAATACCTATTACGTATAATTGATTGGATGGATATACAATATCTTAAATTATTCTGAAATGTTTTATTATACGTACATACTATTCTCTTTGTTTGTCAGCCTCGTTTAATTCACTTTTAAATTGGTTTTATTTTTAGGGTGGGGGTGAGGATATGTGCCAATCCTGCGGAACAAGAGTTTACCACGTGGAAAAGATCTGTGCTGACAAGTACATCTATCATAAGAACTGCTTCAAATGTTTTAAATGCAAAAGAGCTCTAGTGTAAGTTTTGGTAATCAGATTTATAGTGGACAAATAACTTTTTTCGGTTTAGCCATAGAAATAGACTGTTTAGCGTAAGGGTTAGATATTGAGTAGAATTTAAGTAGTCTATTTTCATGCATTTAACTAATAATGTTCTAATAAAGTAGCTATTCTGTTGCTAAACTATCTAACTTCAAAACCGGCGCTTCAGTTTGAATTCCACGTACACCTATAGGTTATAAGTGTACATATAGGTGCCTCTCTTAGAATGCAAATGTTGCATTCAATAGGGATGTTTTTAGTGAAACTGTAGTATCGATTTCTATGTCTTGCACTTTACCTCCTATGATTTCCTGGACTATTTGATTTGTAAAAAAGTACATTTTATTTCCAATATTTTTTTAAAACATAAACGGGTTTTCCATTCACCTTGTAGAACGATTTGAAGAATTTTTAGTTTTTCAAAAATTCAAAAAATAATTGCAGCTTTAAATTTCCCATTTTTAGGTATACTTTTGAGCTCATTATTACACTCAAAAGGATGTCCCTATGTCTTTGAAGTCATAAATCATTTCAAATTAAGATGGCGTGTTAAATTTGAACTTGTATTTTAGTTAACTTTCTGCAACCATTTTATAGAATCCAATTATCCAGTTACTTATTGTTTGACTATTTTATCAATTGTGCACCGACCGCTCAAGTGCGTACCGTCTTTTAACACACAATGAATAAAAATAGTAGTGACTGAGAGTTTATTGATGCTTAATATATTGAATAATTAAATCAACCAACTCAGATGTGCCTCCATGTAGCTCAGTGCTATTTTGTGTAATTTAAGATTTTATAGCGTTGTCTGCGTCAGCTCAATGTGTGCATTATTTAGCTCTATTTCACTTGTTGTTGAGGAACTATCATCTACACTTCAAGCGGCTATTTTATTTCTACGAAAAGCTTGTGATCAACGCTACGTTCTATACATAATTTAATATTATGCTTCGTAATGATTATCTTCTAAATACTTTAGCGAATGATCAGGCCTAAGCCTCAGTATTCAGTAGATAAATTATATATTAGCTTCATTTGATCCATCCAATAGTACCTACACTCTGTTGTATCAGGAAGAATAATATTTTCAGTTACAATAGAGAGAGCTATACTTCTGATACGTAGCAATTTCTCGTTTTTGCAACTATATACGTATTTCGTTGGTTAGGTACTTAATTGTATTTGAATAATATATTCCGTTAATCTAATGCTGCCTAAAATACCTTGGGTATCGGTCTGTAATATATACTGCTAATCTCTAGTAACATAATTTTGGATCTGACCAGACCAAAGAATACTTAGCATTTTGATGGAAGGTTGTGTATATCTCATTAGACGTGAGAGATTTCCACTGACTGGTCTAGCTGACTATTGCATTGCATTCTCTATAATATCCACAATCTATGTTGATACCTCTAGATGGTCGAAGTAAGAAAGTAGATGATAAGTTTCTCGGCGCGCTGATCAGGTTTTTGATCCTTAACAATAGCTGCTTTAGTGAGTCGGACGATTGCTGTTTGCTGATTCCCATTTTTGTGTCGACATTGATATCCTCTTAATTCTCCTGTGTTTGGGACGTCTTTTTATCGAAAATTGACAATCGAGAGGAAACATCTTTTGATACTTAGCTAATATATTTGAAACTTCAGTACATTTAATTTCTGTGTGAACTGTGATTCATTTCAAATACTTTTTTTAAAATAAGGAAATTACAGAAGTTTTGTATCTGGTGCATTTGGATAATAAGTGCTTGCTGTATTCTGTGAGATTAGCGTGTAAGTTCATTTCTTATTTGTTTTGAGCTCTAGGACTATGAAAGTCGAGAGATTGACACGTTGGCACTCATTTCTTCGTTTATGAGATCTGCACCAACTCTTGGAGTCAGGTGCCATGTTTATGATATGGTAGGATGGCATTGAAGAGTTAGAAAGAACTCAATATGCCCATCTGAGACGTATTAGAAAATTATGTTTGCAAACTATTAGCTTTGAATGTTGCTGTCTTCAAAATCTTTAAGCTAAAAACTAAAATGTATCTATCTACAAGGTAATGTTTAAATGTATTTCTAAGTAGAGAAACAGTTTAGTCAATGCTAAATTTATTTAATAAAAGATATTATGTACAAAAGTAACACGATTTATATGCATATTTGGTTTGAGTTCTTTCTCTGCATTAGAGTGAATTTAATTCTTTGAAACAGTAAATATAAGTAAACCTGGTAATTGGCTGTTAGCTCCAAAGCTCAATAGGATCATTAACAATAGAGCATTTTCAAGTTCTTGTGATCAGTAATATCGATGATTTCCTGACTTGAAATTTATAACTATTTGCTCAGACTAAATTTTTCGAAATCGGTTATTAGTTTAGATACAGTAAAATTTAGCATATTTTATTTTATCTCTTTTTCTCCATATTTTAGTCTAAGCATTGTCATAGATTGCTAAGTTTTAGGCAAGGAGAAAATTTTGTTTGGTATGTGATGTCATGGCGGGCTATTATTTTTCAAACTAATTGTTAAGTTGTAAATCAGGACATCTAATCTTTGGAAACTCATGAGCATCTGTAAGTGTAATAGAAATCAATAATAAGAATAAATTAATTTGTACTTATTTGTTCCTAAAAGTACTTTTTTCCTTTTCGTGATTGACTAGCTAACTAAATACCTTATCAACTGTTCTGCAATGATTGTAACTCATATTACAATGCCTATTTTGCTGTTGGTTTTATTATTGCGTTGCATATTGGATAGTTTAAAAAAATTCTTCTTTGTACTGTTTCAGACCTGGAAATTTTGCTTCTAACAGCGATAAACTTTATTGCAATCAGCATTACATGGAATTGTTCAAAATGCGAGGTAAGGCTTAAATAATTGATGCACTTAGCAGTTTATTTATTAATGAACTTAATATATAGGACATTATGTTGTGGTATGATTAGTTTTTTAGTGTTGTGTTAAATTAATATTATATCTCTATTCAATGTTTTAGATTTTGTAATTTTTATCTAAGCATAATTCATTTTCATTACTAATTATGAATGTATTTCTGTTTATAACTCAAAGTCGATCATAAGTTGATAATTGCATTTCCTTTTCTTTTAATGAAACCAATTATTAATCACAATTCATTTGACAAACTTATGCAGATAATAATTTTTGTCCACATGATCTTATCCGACTCTTGGAAACAGCATCCCATATGACGATGGAAGATGTGTGTAAATGTTTATGTTGATACTTTGTCATCTCCCATCCGATTGTATTGAAACTTATTCAATGCCAGATTTATTATCGTTGTCCTGTGTTTAATAAGTAGATAATGAAACTTTTATGTGTGTGGAATACGCTTTTTTGAACATATTGATCTAATTTGCGTAGTAGTTTATCTCCTATATTGTGTTTGTATATTTCAACTGGATGTGAATCGTACTTGGGATACGCCTTCCTTTGTATGTAGGTTACTTCCTTTTATTTAACAATTGAAGAACATACTTGTCTGGCATTACTTAGTCATGTTAATACTGGGTTCGACAATCCTTATTTGGATATAAATATTTCGTATATGTTCTCTTAATAATAAAACTAAAATATTTAATTTAACATGTTGGGATCTTTGATAGGTATGGCAAGATAAAACTGCAAGTATCACTGTGAATTGACGTTACGAATTTTTATTGAAAGATTGTTGACCAAATTTTAGCAAGATTGTTCAGAAAAAAATGATCATTTCATTTATGAAAAAAGATCTATGCCTAAAAAACAATTCTTAACCTCAACTATCTCCCACTGTCTATGCCATTTGATAAATTTGTGTTTAACTTTTTTGAATCGTTTAAAACCGATACGGGAATGAAACACATTAACTGAGAAATGTACATTAGTTTTATTTACACATCTGTACATGTGAAATTGTGATGATTTTTCGATAGTTCGAGTAGTTCTGGGATCCAGTTACCGACTATGAAGCTTTCTAGTAGGTAATTAATAAGAATTTAGCTTGAGAACATTGGGGACCGATTTCGGAGGGTTTTTTTTATCACCAATCTCACAATTTTTGGCTCATTGAATAATAGAAAATCATCTAAAGACATGTTTTTTGTGGTTTATATTTAATCTTTTTAGTTAAAATTGATTGTTCTGAGATCGGGAAACTATACTACACATTTCATAAGATGTGTTCATTGCAAATTCAATTAATTTAGTTTTGAAGTTTTTAATGTGAGAATATAAATGGTCTTTATTATTATCATTATTGTTTTAGTTTCATAAATGTTTTGACGATAACAATTACCAATTTAATATTTAATTTGACGGCCTATATTATTTTAAATTACTCCCTTCGACAGCATATTGCTCTGTAGACTGTAAAATTGGTCTCAGACTCACCAGAACAGAAATGAGAACGATGGAACAAGCCTACTTACTTACCTAAACCAATTATTGTTGATACATATATTGGATTTCAAAGTTACTTTAATTAGTTACAGCACATATTTATGTTTTCAAGAAAGAACTGTACTTAGAATGTCTCTACCACACAATAAAAGTTAATGAATTGCTATTGATTTGATGTCTTCTATAAGAAATGTGGTGAAGTAGTTTTGCTTTTGTTAAGGACAGGTAAATCAGATTAGTCATTTAAATTAACTGATCTCTCTAGTAATGGTGATTATCATGAAGTTTTTATTTACGTTATTTGTCTTTTTAGACACTTATACATATTTTGTGCTATTCACCCCACTATAGAAGACTAGGTTGTATTTTATTAATGTTAAAAATTTAAATTAGTTGAGACAAATGATTACTTTAACCGCAAAAAAACCTAAGATGAGTAAAAGATTATGCATCAGTTATTTTTAGTAAACGTATTATAAAATGTAAATGTTCAGCAACAAAATCATTGTAGACAACTATACATATTCTATCACAGCATATCATTATCCAAATCTCTTTTTAAACGATTTTTTTTGTATCCCTGGTGAACTTTGTTATTCACCATCATTTAAATTTGTAATTTGCGGTTGCCCCTTTTAGGCAACTCTGACACCCCAATAGCTCCAAGCAGTAAATCCTCGACTGATGGAAGTATGCATGGTAAGAATTCATACGAGTGCACACAAAATAGACCAGACAACGTTAGCTAGACTTTTGATTTTAGTCATTTTTTAGTATACGAGTAAAATATGTTAGAGCTATGTGATTGAATTAAACTTTTAAAATTTAGATTAAAAGAATGATCATTTCTATCCCAAATGGCGAAACTGAGCTATCAACCCTAAAACATAGGTTTCGTATTTTACTTAACAAGCCAATGAGATGTATCAAAATTACTTTGTGTTTTCTCAAAATACTAATAATTACAAAAAAATATTTATAAGTAAACATAAAAACAATTCGTTTTCAAATAACTTAAATCCAAAGCTAAACAAATTCATTACTGTTATGTGTCAATTGTTAAGCCATGAATAGAATTGACGAAATATCGTTTTTTATGAACATAAATAACAGCTTTGCTTATTATTACCAGGTAAACAGTTATTCAATAAAAATCACATAATTTTAGCAAAGTATATGACAATATAGTCCAAGAGCCAGGTAGGGTTGGTGACGGGAATGAGGTCCCAAGGTTTATCTATCTCAATATGTAGTCCTAGTCTCCTATGCCTGAACTGAATGTCTTCCTTTACGTGGGTGGTGGATATGACCTACAGGGGCCCTTAAATGGCACTTCCTATATTAAATTCCTATCTCTAAAAAATGGTATTTTCACGATTATACAATTAATCTAAAATTCAGGGTACTGACTGCTGTTGATGTTACAAGTAATTTAAAAAATATTGGCGTGATCTTACATGCACTGGAAATTGTTTTTTCTAAAATCTATTTTATGTTATTTTTATAAAGTCGATATTTTATATGTGCATGTTACTTCAATGTAGTGTTGAATGTTTGGCCAATCAGATAAACGTGAAAAATGTGATTTTTTGGTTAAATAAAAATTTAACATTGGTAGAGCTCCTGTAGGCCACACCAACCATCCATGCAAAGAAAGACGTCCAGTTTCGGCTATTACGAGGCTAGGATCAGGTATTCAGCCGGATAAACCTTGGGATCTCTTTCCCGTCACCAAATCCCAGGGACCGAGGAGAAGATTTGTGTGTGTGTGGGGGGGGGGGGGGCTGATGAAAATCAAGTCGCATCTCTTGAAATCATTTCCATTAAAGAAAGGAATTCCTATTAATCAATTTATATGGCTGTATTTCATAAAACAAACATGTGCATGAACCTACATGTAGCGTATGATAGATGTAGTAAGTTATATAGTAAAAATATTTTTTGTTTGACTGAATGATTAGGTATGTGAATTATGCTTGAAATAGTATAGTAATTGAGAAAATAACAGCTTTTACATAGTTTATATGTATATATAAAAATTTTCTCGTATGTGTTCATCACATTAACATAGCGATCTTTGTAATACGATAGAATACTAATAGAATTAAAACGTTCTTGAGACATAATTGACCGTAGATATATCTTCAGTAGCCTCCCCAAAGAAAAAGTTCTTTCCGCAGTTGCTGATGTTGACGGGTTGACTAATACCAATTGACAGAGTAAAATCACAAAATTAAACAAAATATAAATAAACAAAACTGAAAAAATAAAATTTTGTAGCTGATTAACGTTGTTGAACCTATTTTATTTTGAATGAATTAAATAATAGCATATTATAGAAGTGGACCATTTTCGGATGTTGGACTCTTGCTGGACGTTAAAAACTTGGGAGGGGGGGGGGCTACAGCCCCTTTTGCCCCCTAACTGGCTCCCGAACTATTAATGCAGCTATGCAGTACTGGATAGCTGCATTATTGTCACATACGTTTCTCGAACTAATCTTATTTTGTAGAAAATTCGAAGTTAATTTTGATACTCCCTATATTCATCAATGCGTGTCACTATCACTGGGATTATTAATTGTATGAACATTTAATTCTTTCTTTTATATTATTTACTAGATCATCTACAGTATATTTTAAACTGGCAAATTTATCATTGTATTAAAAATAAAATGATGCAAATTGGAAGGTGGTTGGTTCTGTAGTTGTCTTTTGATTGAGTCCTTTTATGAACCTATTATGAGATGCATCGAAAGCGTTGTAGTTAACTTTCGTTCATTCACATAGTATTGAATTTCGTAAAGAACTGTTTAGAGACTCACTAATCAGTTGAAACTATTTAGAATTTTATTCATATTAATAGGTATTGGATAGTCAAATTATTACACTTCATTATGCTGAACTACAGGTTGCCCAGTAAAAAAGTAGAAATGTAGTAGTAAAGATATACATTTATTTATGGTCAAATACAGAAATCCGTCTCAAATAGAAAACTTTACTGTTTATGAGAAATGATTTGCTTATTACAACATAAACGGTGTTAGAAGAAAAGTTATCATTCTTTTGCATGGTATTGCCTTTTTTAGCTCAAATTTGTCTTAAATTTACTTATTGCTGTGATATTAATTTGATATAATTATAAAAATTTCCTAAAACACAATGAATAACGCTTTGTATAATTTTTCTTTGGGCAAATTGTCTGCACCCGACGCATGTAATCACGGAGTATTTTGCCATAGAATTTTGCATTTTGCTGTTGTGTTTTTATATGAACAAACCAGATATGTCATTGTAATGAACTAAGTAGATTCTGTTCACCAAATTTTATTGGTATATTTTTCCTCATTCACAGAAGTTCAATCCATGTGCCTTTTTTAAATTTCTACTAATTTTCAATAGGTAGTTTATAAATTTATTTTCACTTAGGACGCAATATTCAATTTCAAACAATTCAATAAAATTAATTGCTCCTAATTAATTATTTACCATATTCTTCTTGTTTATATCTCTGGTTTAGCTCTGTTTTTGCATCCGTTATTCCCTAAAAAATTGCCAGTTTCATTATTATGCTTGGCGATAAGGATCGTAAAATAGTTCACTCTTATGGTACCTACCTGCTAATTTAGTATTTGTATTATAATGCTTTTATAGGCATTAGGTATTTTATTTTATTTTTTATTTATTTATTGATTTGATGTTTTTTATATACATATTATGTACATAATTTATGTATTTTAATACTTAGGCTCTCAAATTAATTTAGTAGGCCGGCAGGTATAGTGTTTTCAATTTTCATTAAATATTACAGGGCCTACTGTTGCTTAGTAAATCAAATTTTAATTTGCTTTTTTATTTCAATACACATTAATATTAACTTAATTTACTGTTAATAATATTTATTTTAGAATCTTCATCTCGTGACTGCCTAGATGATATTGTAAAAGGTAATTTTTGCTTTTTCTTTGATTTATTTGATGGGATGTACTGGTTAGTAAATATTTTTAGACGACCATTATTGCATAGCTATTATGAGTACACCTTTCTTATAGGTATATTTGGACATTCAGGCATAAATTTGAAGTTTTCTTGTTAAATTATTTTTGATTTTGTAATATTGTGTTTGTTTATGATTCATTTGTTCAGGACTACATGGGGATATTTACAATAGTTGCATATAAAAAGACCTCAAATGCCAAATTGATTTTAGATAAAATTGGTTTTGGAAAGATAAATCAATATTTATTTCATTTACTTCTAAAACATTACTAACATATCTTTTACTTTGTAACTTCTATTTTTATAGCTATGCACTGCCAAATAACTTTGTAGTATCCCGCATACCTACTTGGTATTATGAATAATTCAATTTCCTATATTGTTGTTTTGGACATTAAAGAGTTTGCTAAATGGAATGTGGAAATTCACAAATAGGGTTTTATCAAAAGATAGTGAAATGACAGTATGTATGTACATATACACATTTGGATTTCTTTTTGGGAAATGTTTCCAGAAAGAGCCAAATTTATAGTTTAAAGAAATATTAATAGCACATTTATGATTGTTAAAATTAAAAGAATAATTTTGTGTATGATTTTCCAGGTAACAAAGTTTTGTTAGCAAATATTGAAATCTCAATGTACTTTAATAGCCTAAGTTTGCTAGTTATAAGCTCGATCATTAATCAATATTTTGTCGAGCGTCTTTAATACAAAGAACATTAATATTTACATATTTGTCTGAAATTTTTGATAAACTCATGTAACCGTTATACAACAAGAATTTTGTTAAGGTAAATAGAAATCGCTATAAAATAATTTTAAAATTTTAATTTGACCTTTTATTTTTGTTTATTTAATTATAACTAACGATGATACAAATAGTTTCAAAATTGTCATATACCTATTCAGTAATAAAATTGTATATTTGGATGAAAGATTTCGTATAATTTTCTTGTATTGTGTGGAGAAACAAAAGTTTTTGGTTTTGATCGCTTTACGAGTATGCCAGCAATATTTTAAATTTCATATCGCCTACATTGATTTTTGCTCTCACTCAATAATTTCCGAAGTTCTTGTATAAATTGAAGTCTGAATAACTTAAATGATTATTATTAGTACATATCTATTTAGCTTCAATTGTCTATCTAGCCAACATTATGTAATAGCCATGATTCTTATGTCTTACTAACCATCGATTGTTTTATTTTATTACTTGTCTTATTGCCCTATCTGTCTGCTATTACCACATCTCTGTCTGTCTGTCGTGTTCACAATACTTCACTGACACTGCATGTAGCTCACGAACGGCCCGATGACGGCATAGCTTCGGGCCCCCGGTTAAATCGACTTCGTACTTGGTTCGAACACAAGTCAGCAGCACAGCAACAATTTAATTCTTTAAGACCTCAAACGAACGTGATGCGTACGTCAATCTCTTATGACGCTCTCTCATTGCCTAGAAACCGTCACAATACTGTGCATAATGTCGACTATTCGTTAACCTCATTGACCTCTTATCGGAGTCAGAACTCCAACTCGGTAAATAAATCTGCCCCTTTATCCCCTACGACGTCCTCATATGATGTGGTGGATAGCAGACAGCAGAATGGGTTTAGCAAAGAGCCAACAGGTACGCAATCGACTCTACAAAGTGTTGTATCATGTATGTCTATCTTGATGAAGTGAAAATATTATAATCAGGAGGCTATAAAGTTCTGAAAATTGGTGGCACTTAGCTGCTGAAGTGATTATCTGTTTTCAAAATTCAAAAAAGAATAATAAGGGATTTTGTAGAAGTTATATGGACCAAATGTCTACCATGTGTGTGTGTCTGAAGAATAACCCACTAGATACTTCCATCTTTGAAAGAAGACAGAAAGTATTTAATACGGTATACGCTAATGCAGTTTATTGAAATCATTATTATAATGAAACGTACCTATGCACTACTTGCGAAATTTAATAAATAACGCGAAATTTATGGCCTCCTAGACAACATAGATAATAATTTCTAATTTATTTTGTTCAATTTAATGATATTCTACACAAAATAAGAAACGTGATCTTGAATTGCAATTTAAATAAATTATATAACACTCTGTTTCTAATAACTAAATCACTTACGTCACGTGATCTATGTCTGTGACGTCACTGTGCTTTTTATACTGATTGATTTGTTCCATTTGATACGTATCTATTAATTTATCCTTTGTTTTTATTATTGATATTTTTGTTAGAGTTATTATTTGATTATTTTAGTTTGTCATTCTTCATATTATTTCTAATGTCACTTGAGCTGTATGATTGCACACAGATATTACTCTTCTCTAACATGTTAGATGTCAAGATTAATTAATAAATTCTAGTACATTCCTTAATTATTTAACATACATTACTTGATAATTTCAATACTACCGATATAATTTCTGTTTTAGTTTTGTTGTAACTTCTATACGTTTTCTTTTCTGCAAAATTGATTGCTATTCATTAATATTAGCCACCACATTAGGTACTATGGCGTATATCTACTACGTGCATATGTGTTCAAATAACTTCGAGTGCTATCAGCCATATATACCAGACTTATATATATCAGACTTATATACCGGCCACTCCTAGTAAAATTATTAGAAAAATCTTTTCTCTATTACTTGCCTATCATATCATAGCATCTACATAAGAGTACAATACATATGCTAAATGCTTCAAATCTCTAATTAGGTGAAATTGATTAAGATGATGTATGGTGTATACATAACTTGCATTTGACCACTAAGATGTTTAGACAATGACCTTTTCCACCGCAACTACTCAACAACTACATGCAAAAAATCATGTTTTTGGAAACTCTGAGTAGACATTTCATTTATAAGAAATTCCAACTATCCAGCTTTAAAACACAAATCTTATATTTTTTTAAATAAAAATGAAATTTAAACTTTGTTTTTATATTCAAGGTGAAGTTGTGCGCAGTGGGGAACCTCCTGCAACAGCTGAAGAGGAACTGCCCCCAGCCGATTTCACCAGAAGTATGCTTGCTAAATTCAAAGAACTAGAGGCCAGCAAAGGTGCTGCATCCCCC
>JAUYWI010087976.1:0-12528 GCA_034780595.1 Parotoplana pacifica
TAGCTACAAATAGTTGCCAAGGACCTCTACTAGCTCTAGTACAGCTACAAATAGCTTCCAAGGACTTCTACTAGCTATGGTACAGCTACAAATAGTTGCCAAGGACCTCTACTAGCTCTAGTACGGCTACAAATATTTGCCAAGGACCTCTACTAGCTCTGGTACAAAATTATAAAAAAACTACAAAAATAACGGTATTTATATTTCTTGTTTTAGCAAGCCGTTTTTTTGAGTCCATTGATATCCATAATAGCAAAACATTAATATAATTCGAGAAGTTGTTGTTCCTATTATGTCAACTATGATACACATTCATCATCTATACCAACAAGATGGTGCTTCAGTGAACTGGACATTGGCTATTCGTGAAATGCTAAATACACAACTGAAGGATCGCTCTACTGGAAGGTCAGGTCCCATATAATGGCATTCTTCTTCTTCAATTGCCCTACACTTTGGGCTGCGGAGAAAGCTGACGCACATTGGTCGTGTCGAGAAGACCGAAAACAGAAAGAAACTTCCAGACAAAATTGGGTTTCTTAAAGTTTGGATGTTGCCCGAAAACAAGGTCCCTTTATAGTTTGGGGCTTTCGCATTGTCTGAGTGTGATCAACCAAATCACCTGCCTTCTTGCAGCTGTCACAAATAAGAGAATTGACTTTGCTTAATATACATTTATACGCTCTCATCAAGGGACAATGGTCGGTACGCAGTTGGTCGAAGATAGTCTTTTCCATGCGGTTCGACCTTTGGTAGTGAACTTCTTCTCGTCCCAAGGATACATCTATCAATTTTGGCAGAATTGATAGGGATACTAAGCTTCTTCTGGTTCCATACCACTTCCAAGATCCGAAAGGAAATCAGCTTCTTCAAAGTTGGTGATACCTTAATGCGATGGAATCCATTCGAATGTAACGTCTATATTTTGATTATGCAGGTTGTTGAGACTTTGCCAGATGTTCCTACAGTCGTCTTGGTTGGCAGACCCTCTAGAAAGGTTTTGGATGCTAGAATTGAAGTCTGTGGAGAAGGTCCAGTTTTAATGGCTTGTATTTCAGCTTGGTATCTAGAACAGTAGGTTCCTGTAGGTATCGAGTTATTTTGCTGGGAGATAACAATGCCTCCTCCTACTGTAAGCCCTTCTTTCACTGAATCATCGGTTCAAACTGAGCTATCCTGATGAGTTCTATTTTTACTTTTCTTGGTCTCAGTAGGCTCAGGTTTTTCACATTCTTGGTGGAGGTTGTCTCTAAAGATATGGTAACTCTTAATCCAATTCCAAGGGACAGTTTTACATCATCTGGGGATTTGGTCTAGAATTGTATTTTCAGTCCCAAAACCACGACTAACTTCCTCACCTACATCTCTTCAGGTCTTGAGGAGTCCATCAGAAGTTTAAAGTCTTCTGTTTTGACTTTTAGTCATAAGAATTTTGACGGGGTTGTAGAAACAACAGCGAAGAATCTTTTCTCTGGAGATACCGCAGAGACTTTTGATCACCAGGTGATCTTCTTGCAAGAGTTTGTCTTTAGGGGGTGGAAATCATACAGCCAGTGATAAGTCGGGAAGCTCTACATTAAATGATTTCCAGTTGATCAACATGGGTGTTACTAATAAAAGGACCCCACACACCAAAGCCGTAATCGAGGCTAGCTCTAGCCCATTGTTGATAGATAGTTTTGGTTCGTTTGTTTCTAAGGTCATGCTTTTTATTAGTTAATCTTCTGAGGATGGCCTTCTCGGAGCCCTGATCTCAACGTCTGGTTTACAGGCACCACTTGCTGAAACTCTCTCAGGTCTCGCTAAACAATGTGAAGAATTCCCCGCGCAATTAACATGTAGTCAACCGAACTTTTTAAAGTTTTTACAAGCGTTGTCAGATGTGTTTGATAGTTACTTGCTTATTCTTTTTATAATATAGTCATGTTTTTATAATAATTTGTTTAACTGTTGCCTGTCATGTTTTTATAATTGAAACAATCTTCGTTTTATAATCCAAAAATTAAATTCGAATCTATCCATAATATAGCTATATAGATTTTGATATACACGGTCCATAAATTTGCCCATTAGATGGTATCCTGTGTACTGTACTGGAAAATTTATTTGACTGGAAAAATTAAACAACATAAGGCGATGTCATTGTATAATTTATTATATACAAAATGAAATGCTTGTGCAAACAATGCCTACCTCTATCGAGAATCAAATTTAGGCAGTAAAAGAGAACGGCAAAATACCTTAGGAAACCAAGTCGTAGCTACCGATTTGTTTGTTTGTTTTAAATGTCAGAATCGTCAATGTTCCTAATTCTGGGACTTCAACACCAACCACTACCATTTTTACACAAAATACAGAAATCGATTTCACCAAAATCTAAAAGCTGCTTAGTGAATATATCCTAAGAATAAAACTAAATGGCAAACAACAGAGACAATAAGATCTTAATTTTAAATGAGCTTATAATCATATTATTCTTGTCTGTTTACAATAATAGTGTTGTGTTTCAGTCGGGGGAATTAGGTTTTTATAGTGTAATGTAAATTCAGTTTCATATACATTAATGGATACAAACTGGCAAAACAAACATAATAGCACTTTTAAAAAAAGAAAATATCAAAACTATAATGATAAAAGTTGTCAAATATGTACATTGTGTTTGTATACCATAACACTTAGGGTAAAGTATAATTTTTATTTACTATAATGTGTTTGAGATAGATGAAGGCAATATGTAAGTATGACTTTAGCACTCAAATCCATGGGGGAATGTAATATTCCCTGCAGCTCCAATCATTTTAAAACTTTCCACTCCCACCAGAAGAAGACTGAATGAACAAAACAACTGCATCAACCTCCTGCTATGATGTTTGGTTTTCGGAGGGAAATTCAAACCCAAGCAGGCTTACATCATTACATCCAAACAATACATCCATCTTGCCAGAACCAACTACACCCAAACTGCCACACACATATTCATTGCCACTCACTACACAAGCAGCCATGGCGGCTCGACGCACCCCAAAACTATAAGCAGTCATTTCAAATTTCGATCGAGTTTTTAAATTGTTTGCATTGTTGCAAAAAGTAGAAACAACACCCCGAGTCGACTCTGTTTGATCGGTGTATGTATAGAGAGAGTAGACGACTCAAAACTGCAATACATTTCGCCAGCCTAAACCAAAAATCCAAATGTTTACTCTGTTTGCCTCCCAGGCATGGCGTATCATTGCTCTCAATCTGTGAAGGCGTCTAACCGCTGAAGCCAGGGTATCTGACAAAAAAGATTAATAACAGAAAGAACTTTATCATTCCGTAATCACCTCCTGCGGCCGCCACCTCTAATGTTGTGCAGTTAATTACAAACGATATAGACTTAGGTGCTAGTCGCATTCATTCCCCACAATATAAAAATAATGACAACCACATAAGGTTAAATGCTAAACTTTACTTTTCCCATTTTATAACTCATTTTCTTGTACCTACCTACCTATATAGAACAAACTACACCTGCAGATAGGTTCACCTACCTTGCAATCGCTATTTTATAAGCTTCAATGGGTGTCTTTATCCGCAAAACGGAGATGGTGCATTATTTTGAATTCCACATGACTGTACAAGACATAATTATAATATCAGAGGAATCCTACAATAGAATCCTTGACAGTGTCTGTTAGTCTTTTTAAGCTAGGCAATGTAGTCAAGGAATAAAATTGCCAGTCCTACCTACCAGAATTTAAAATAAATTAGACGAATGTGAACATGCAAGGCAGCTACCACACAGCATCCTAGCTATCCAAATCAATATCCAACTCATTTTTTCGTAGAACAATCACAGAGATCATTCAGAAAACAATATTCAGCCACTTCACTAATCAAAAGTGCGTCTCACAATTCCAACAAAGCTGATAATATTTGGTTTTCAAGTTTTCTCTATTCAGTTTCCTACAGACCAAAACATGTCGACAACATCACAGACCACTAATTGTTTGACAGAAATGTTCCTATTTTATGTACATACAGGAAATGTCTAGCCATAGATATTGAGTATTCAATGATTCGACAAAGAGAGTCCAAAATCCAATAATCTTATACAAAAGAAACCTCACCCTTAAGCACGGACGAGAAAACAGTATGAAGCACTAGTTAAAAGGTAGGCAGCAAGAAATAACCCCAGGTCTACATTAAACATATGTTATAGACAGTGGAAAAAATAAACCAGAAGGCTTATTCATGATATCTATGGTGCAAAGGTCCTGGGTCATCTGTCGCCGAAAACAGACCTTCATCCACGACTAATGAAGTCGATACAGTAGCATCGATCGTGTGGGGTTATTGACAGATTTAAGAGGAGGTTAGAGTATATGGGAGGAGAGGTTCTAAGGCCCAAGCAAAGGGTCAACATGTAACTTACCTATTGGATAGTCTTCTAAAAAACATACAACCCCGCTCATAAATAGCCCGACCACCTAGAGATTTACATATTTTAAAACGTTATTTTTAACAGCACTGTGAGGAAAGTATACGACCAATAAAAAAAGTTTGTGTGGACATTTTAACTTTGTTGGTCGCAAACTTTTATCACAGTGACTGCTAAAAATAACATTATAAAATGTGAAAATCTCTGGACGCGTTATTTATGAGCTAAATTGTATAATGTCCGATTCAAGATTATGCACTGTCAGAAATTTTATTATAATCATGCTTACTTTCAAATGCTGTGATATTTGGCTAAATTGGTAAAATATGAAAGCTGCCAATTGTGTTCTTTAGAAAAACAAGACCATTTTAACCTCAGTGAAACATCTTGTCATATTTAACTTTGCCATACAAAGACATCAACATTTAGTTTATCTAGAACTAATTGGTACTGAAAAGTATAACAGAAATCTAACCAAGATTCACTGTCCGTTGTTAGCAAAGTCATCATAATTAGTGAATGAATATGTTAGTTGATGAACAAATACTTTTGCAAATCAATTTAATATACTGAAAAACATTAGATGATTTATATGAAAAAAATTAGTGCTAATCAACAGTTTAGATTCATACACCTAAGTAAAAATGCCATTTTACTAATATAATTCTACCTTAAACAGGTACATGCCTAAATAAATATTTTCGTACATAAAGCACTACTGATGGCATCAAATATAAACGCTTAGACATCATAATTTGCTCCTAGATTAAATATTAAAATCGTTGTAACGTATAAACTACACAAGAAGAATTCTAGTTTTCTGCAAAAAAATACAGAAATCTAGTTTCAAAATGACATATTACATTCTAAGTTTTGTGACTTGATCTGGTTTATATGAATACCGAAAAGGCAATATTTCCTATTATTTAGGAGTATGTCGCCATGTTTCTAAGGCATCCGGATTCTAAAAATAAAATTCAGCGCAGAACACATAAGCTACGGAAGACAGGTAATATTCTAATTATCAATATTACTGTTAACATTTTTCTTTTTTTAAATAAATACATCAATGAATAGCCTTATGATCATATGTAAAACTTTATAATCTACCTATTTATCAGTTAACAGTTTATTTAATTCAAATTTATCTTACAGACAGAAGAAAAGTTAACCTATGTGTACACATACCATATCTACGTATTCAGTTCATATTTTTAGATATTTCCCTTTAAAAACTTGATTAGTTTTGAAAACAAAAAACGGGAAGATATCACTTATTAGCTAGGTACGTATCAAAATTTAAAAATAAGATCAATGCAGAATAGTTTTTGGACGATATAAATTCCAAAAAGGTTGATTACTACATGCTCCAGAAACAAGGATACAGGCCGATAAAAAAGATACTCTGAGAAACATTTTAAACGCAATGATTAATTGTTATCCAAGTGTTAAAGATTGTAAACATTACCTAATAATATTAATATTTTCGTGTCAAAACATTGCAAAATTCTAAATTTTAAGCGTAGGTGTCAATAATTTGGAAGGTCATTAGACAAATCATTAATCAGTTAATATGCATCATTTTAAAAAGTCATATTTGATTCAACATATTGCTATTTTATATCTGAAGAATTCACATTCCCAAGAAGATTATGTATATTAATCACAATTGACCATTTTTCCGATTTTATTCCACCTCAATGTACCATTTTGATGATTTTGGTCTGTCTAAATATGTTACTGCAAGTTAATCACCATTTCCACCTAACAAGCATGGCTATCCAGATCAAGGAGTAAAACCGATCTTGATATTGAAACACAAATTTAGAGCAGTTTAAATGACGTTCATGTACCTATTATCATGGACACAATTGCAAGTCAAATATTTGGTACAGTCTAGTTGGGAAATCAGACCAAGTTGATATCGATTCATTTAACAATATCAAATCAAAATTAATAGCAATATTATTATTTCTTTTAAAATAAATCAAGCTATGTGCCGCTACAAAATTTTATTCCTAACAGAAACAAAATTAAACTAAACTGAAAGTGGTTGACTTGATTTAAAAGCAAATTTTGAAATAAAAACTTGTGTTTTTTATTTCTATCCAACCGAGACAAACTAGAAATGAATTTGGTAAAAAAGGGGAGTTGTAAAATGCATGATTTTAAGTTTAGCTAATACTGTGATTGTTACAAAGAGATACAAATGGATATCCTTCAATTAATATTGTTGAAAACAATAGCTCCTACTTATGACCTATCCATATACATATATATACATAAGCCGAAAACAGAATTGGACACATATATTTTGGGATATTTAGAAAACCACAACAGCTGGTTTTCACAACAAATACCCAGTTAATTTACTTCATATGGAAATAAAATCGATTGTCAAAAACAAACTATAATTCAGAATAAAGCGTTAAAAACTCACGATTGCATCCTAAATCATGAACAGTTAAAATGCCAATATCACCGGCAGCCAGATTCCCCTAAAATTAATAAACAATTATCGATTTCAAAAGATGAATGTACAGAAAAATATTCTTATTATACCCAAGCAATTTTTAGCTAATAAATCAATATAGGTACTTAACCAAATTAAATTATACAAATATCTCATATTAATAGACATAGTGGCTGCTGTTTCTAACGCTTTCGTGTTTGAAGATAAAAAGTTGCAAAACAATGTGAGGGGATGTTTTACATTCACTACGGATACCGAGTTCGTTTCTCCAATTTATTTTGATCGCTTCGATTTGTACTGCGTGTACATACATCATACATTAGAGAGCGCTACAGATGACGAAAAAGGAGAGTACTATCAAACTGCTCGGTCCAATAATTCTTTCATTTACCACAAAATAGCAACATCAACAAAAAAAACTAAGTTAGTAAATAAATATAAATCAAGAAAGATACAAAAGTTGTGTAAATCTACAACTTTAAGGTCATCATTCCCTAGATAAATGAAGATGGGAAATTACCATATACATACATGAAATATAGATACTGCATGGATATTTCAGAATTTATTTTTACATTTCGTGCCTGGCTCTTTATTAATAGAAAACTTTTAGTTTTTTATTTCCAACCAGCAGGAAAATTGTTTTCTAATTCTACGTGCGATGATGTAGCTATGTATATATACATAGGGCTATTATAGGGTCAATTAATTTCATTATAATAAAGGGAGTTTTCATTGATACAAGTCGATACAACTCTGCAGGGACACATGGTACATAGCACTGCTCGAACTTCCCTAACTAATTTGATTGAGTTTCAGAATTGGAGTATTAATAATTAAATCCTAAAAATTAATTATTATAGAATCAAATAAAGATGCATCCAGTACTTTTCAGACCTGCTACGTCCCACACACAGTGTATTCAAATGTGAACGAAATTATTAAGTAATACTTTTCCAAAATTGTTATTATGTGCATCTTTGGGTACCTATAAAATTCATATTTTGTTTACAATATCCAACCTTGTAGTTGGCATGAATTGAGACTTTAAGCTTATAAAACAATATTAATTGGTTGGAACTTCTAAAAAATCAAATAGCATTAAAATATTTTCAAATAGTTGATATTTTGTAAACAATTATTACTATTGTGTATACTATAAACTTACAATTAAAATAATGTGGTTCACTCTAAGCAGCATTTTAATTTTAATAATAATTCTTTAATAAAAAGCCGTTAATTTTTTTAGCAGTTAACGGCTTTTTATTAAAGAATTATTATAAACTTACAGATTTCTCTTTTTTAATACGGGCCATTTCTTGGAACACATTTATCAAGAAACCATATTCAACAAAAAAGAAAAATAATAATATAAACGAAAGTACTGAAAGTATTGTAAAGATTATACTAAAAAAATATCATTTCACAGAAGGAAATCTTCCAGAAAACTCCATTGACCATTTATTTTTGGCACACCCTTCGACTAATTTTGACCTCAAAACATCAATTCTGGTGGCCCTTTGACAAATTTTGACCGGGATATTTTGTTTTATTGAATTCTCATCTATGTCTACTAATTTGTTAATGAACCTTTTTTAAATCTATGTACATTATATTCATCAAAAAAATGATTTAGATAAAATGACATGTTCGTGACCACTGCACCCCTACCCCCTTCACACTATACCAACACTAACAGCAGACCCCAGAACTTGTTCATTGAAACCGTGGCATTCTATAAGTCAACAGACTCCGTGTTAGCCAATTTTATTGTGCATCCAGCTTGATATACTGCAAAACAATATCGATTATAAATTCGTTCAAAATAGAATCGAAAATTTTGGGGGAAATCAAAGCAGCTACTGTACTGTAAGTATATCAGACATTTAAAAATACATACACACACACATGCACATTTAATAACAAAAAAAAACTAGATTGAATTGAACTTTCAGCAATGCACTGTCTGGAAGATTAATGACCAAATAGATGCGATAAGAATAAAACAAAATCGAGATTGGTGATTGTGTTATTAATTTTAACTCTGATTTGATAAGGGAGAAATAGGCTCGTACAATCTCACTACTAACAGTTGACTTCGCAATCTAACTCAGACTGGGAATCTATCAATATTATATAGAAAAATAAATAAATCAAAAACAAAATAGAATAGAATGACATCTTTGCCTTAGCTCCCGATAAAGATTGAAGAAGATGATAATCCTTGGTAGATAACCTGAATAGTAATTGTCGTGGATTGGAATAGAGCTCAAATTCAACATAACAAAATAAATAGGTACACCTACCTGATTTCGGAGGTCTGTTAGCTAGACAAAACGGTGCACAAAAATAGAATTCAGGAGGCATAAAATTCCTTTTGTCTGTTATTTTCTAAGCTATTCAAAAAGCCACTTTTAGCCCGATTATATTGTTTTACTATCATTAACCATATTTCTGTATTTCTATGTTATTTGATCTTTCCTAACACTTATATCCACACCCAAAAAAACAAACTAAGGCTAGCCCTAGTCACTAATAACAGTCTAGATTTTTTGTTTGAATTTTTTTTTAAATTAATAAATCACAGAGTAACTAAATTTATTCTGTCCAATGTTTTTGTTACTTCGCAAAGATACCACCAAAGAAATATAGTGGTAAAAGGCATTTTTATATCAATATGAATTTAACTTTGTTTATTTAATAATTAATTTCAAAATTTAATGGTAGGCAGTATATGTATTTCTTAGCAAACTATGTAATATGTAATCATGACAAGTTTTGCTTAAATTATATCTGTATACCTACAGACATTTCAGGGACATGTTATGAACATTCTTTTTTAATTTATTTATGATTGCAGAAATTCTTTTGGGAAATTCCATGTCTTTTCACAAGAATTTCCTAGTAGGCTCACTTTTCTTTCTAACAATGCCTAATTCAATGTTTGTTCATGGCAGACATGTTTGAACCCACTTACCTGCACGTAAACATTCACTTTGCCAAGCTTGGGGGTCTCAATGACATGATGCTGAAACATAAAATAAATAAATGAAAAAACAGAAAGATGAAGTAGGTAAGTACTGATCCATATACAATGCGGGCAATATTTATATGCCATATTATTCTAAAAGTTCTATTTCCATATATTCTATAATTAAATATGTATGAAACTAACTTAGTTACCTATCCAAGAAAAACTAACTAGCATTAATTCGTTTTCCATCTGGTTAAAGAGACTTATTAAGAATTAATTAGCCCATAATAGATATTTGCAAGAAACATAATCACAAGATCTGTCTGAGAATTTGGTTCAAAAAATTCACATGCAGATAATCTGTCACAAAAATTAATTAAATTCATGTTAAAAATTGCTCAATAACATTAAATGTTAGATTCAAGCTATTTAAGAATTTCAAAACGCACAACAAAAATTATCCATGAATTACCTAAAAATCAATTCTACTACAATTTTTTTCTTACAAGAATGTACAGATATGTTCTGTCCCTACTGCTAGGCATGGTGCATGAAAGTAGACATAGTCGAATATATTTTTTGTCTATAAAAGGTCAGTGAGAATTTATTTCAAAGCAGTTCATCATTCACCGGAAACGCAGCAGAAAAGAAAATTGTTGATTAAATATTCGTTTATCATGAAATAAGACAAAATATTTTCCAACCTACACTGACTTGACAACCTAAATTGAAACATAAATGCTAAATAGTTTTGGAATGTACATTTGAACAAAGTTAAATACTACTAACATTTTGTTGAAATCCTTGTGAACCCTAAACAGGTAATCCTAACTAAGTAAATCACTTTCAGTGTAGGTGTGTTTTAAATGTGTCGCCAACTAAGAAAGACAAACCGTAACGTTTACTAAATTCAAAACTTTAAAAAAAGAGGAAAAATCAATTATAAACCTAGCATCCCATCATGTCTCTAACAAATCTGAAATATCGATCTTTGCGGTCTTATGACTGCAAGTTCAGATTTTTTTATTCTGTTACTATATGGCTACTATATGTAATAACAATCAGTTTTAATATAAGCATTTCTATGAAGCTACAAATCAATTTAAAGATCATAAGACTTAGTAAAACAAATCAATGATTTTAATAACTGTTTTTGAATTTTTGTTCCTATTTGAGTTAGTAGGAACAGTTATAAAAACCTCGTATAGTTTTGATGCTTACTAAAAAAAAGTTTGAATTGTCAATTTGTAACATCATATAGTGTATTCCTCCCCAATGAATTTTCAAAATTCTCTATAACATTAGAAGGGTTAAAATCGGCCCTGTGACCACGATTGATTATGAAACAACGAGAGCAAATGAAAAAAAATGTAATTATAAAAACTAGTTTAAAATGAAGTAATAAAACAAAATTAATTAATTTAGCTGGAGTGAAACAATGGCTATTTTAATTTAATTAATTTTCTACATACGTCAAGTGCAAACATGTATATATATTATCGGAGTAGGTATTATTATAAGATAATTATATACATAGTTGCATTGAAAAGTAGAAATGATAATGAACAAAATTGTCATGTAAATAACTAATCAAATAAAACATCATGATTGATGCAATGACAGGCAGAAACTGATGCTTTTATCATTACTTATCAACCTCATCTATTATTAGTTCAAATAAAAATGCATTTTATATACCACATTTTGTCAGTTCCCAGTTCCAATAACAAAAAATGCTAATCACAGTACCTATCTACCAAATAATAATTATGAACAAATTCACCTACTAAATGAACGCACAGGTACAATTCAATAGCATGGCATTTGATAAATCAGTTAATCATTCCTTAGGATTTAGGTTAAGTTAACTATTTTGAACCACAACAGTTTGGTTCATTCTGTCTATTAAAAATTAGTGCTGGAGTAACTAAAAAGAAAGTTAGAAGCATAATAAATACCATTGGAATTGGTAGAAAATGAGGTGTTCTTCTAATAATGCTTTAATTACGTCAACATTAAGATATGGAATATATGTACTACTACGAACGGTGCTATTTAAGAGCTTTTGGATAGAGATAAGCATGTTTTCATATATAAAATGTAAATAAAATATAACTACAATTCAAATGATTAAATAAACTATGTGCGTAGCTACTCAATCGATCTTAAAAAATGAAACACCTGATCATTACAGCAAGATGAATAATCATGTTAATTTGTGAAAAAGTTCAATTATTTATTCTTAATTTTATAATATTCAATTTCTGACTAGTTTATGACTATTGTATGGATTCTGACTAACCAACTTACCAATCCATAACTGACTATTGTTAAACACGATCTACATTATCGTAATATTGCGGGTAAACCCTATAAAAACTTCCAACTTCAGAAGATACGAACAACGAGGGTTGTCCCAACTTAGAACTGGTCACTCTCCGATCTTGCAAAGCTTCCAAATAGGCATTGCCACAAGTGACATTTATACACATTGCCATAACGAACCTAAGGACACCAAACATCTCTTTCTCAGGTGTACTGCCTAGACAACGCCTTGCCTGAACAAGGGGGGACCGAGGGACGTGCCCCCCCCCTCCGCGAAAATAAAAAAAGGGAGGGAGTCCAGAAATAAAAGGGGGAGGGGGAAGAAGGAAAAGGGGG
>JAUYWI010087987.1:0-12528 GCA_034780595.1 Parotoplana pacifica
CTAGGCCGTTACAGAGAGGTTGTATTGCTCAAATTTGCACAATTTTGCTGGCCGCTGGCCGCGTTAGAGGGGTGGCCACCCCAGAGAGGGACTTTAACATTACAAATTGCTGTTGCATGACAAAAGTGGCCGTTAGAAAGGGGTGGCCGTTACAGAGAGGGACTACTGTACTGAGATTTTGCTAGTGGCCCTTGAATGTCATCAAGTCAGGAATTTGACAATTTCTAGTTTGCATATTTCTCAGTGTCAGGTAGAGTAAATTTATAAAAAGATTTTGTTAAATATTATATATTTTTAAAAAAATCACTGATTTGAATTTCAAATCATACTAAGTTTTTCAAATTTGTCATTGGAAACAATATTTTAAAAGATTGGCTTCTTCACATAGGTATCTTGTTCCTTGTATAAGGGCCACATCCAGAGCTGGTCCATAAAAATTATTTTCTTTCAAAAGTGATTTAATTATTGGCTGACTTAATGTATTTCATTATTTTAGAAACCATTAAATATTTCTGAAGATACTGATCCGAAACCACAAATTCAATTTTATACTTTAATTGGTAAGTTATTATATTAAGTGATATAAAAATAAATGACTCTACCATTACTGATATGGGCGGTCTTTTGGACCTAGGTGTTCCCTTTCATTCCTTTTTTGGATCAGGGAGTTCCTTTCCAATAGATTGGCTAGAGTGAGCCTCAATGGAGCTCTAAGCAAGACTAAGATTTTTAAAGAGGGTCTCCTTCAAGGCTCAGTTATATCTCCTTTGTTGTTCCTCTTCATCAATGACCTTTCCCAGCGTCTCTCTCCAGAGTCTATCAACAGCTTCTATGCTGATGATGGGGCACTACTTCGGGCGCATTCTATAGTTTTAGTAGCCAAGGAACTGGAGATGGATGTCAGGGAGATCTGGTAATAGAGTTAGGCTAAGAAGCTTCGACTTAACATTTCTAAATGTGAAGTCAGCTTCTTTAGCCCTGACAGCCACGAAAGCAGGTGGAGGGATTCACCCTTCCCTTTAACCCAACCCTAGTGTTCTTAGTTGTTGTGTACAATCGGATGCTCACCCTTCGGCCTCAAGTTGAAAGGGTGAGTAGGTGTTTGAGCAATGGAGGCCGGCTCCTGAGGACATTGAGTTGTAGGTAGTTGGGTGGAATGGTGACCTATGGAGGGTCTTCCAAGCCAACTGCTGTGTTGTTACTGGCTGGCAGTCTTGGCTGACAAAGTCCACAGTGGCTGTACTAGACAGGGCACAGAATTGCTGTCTGTGTGCTGTCACTGACCTCCTCTCTACGGCCCCGGTTGAGTCTAAAACTTGAAGTGCCATACTTTATTTTGACACCATCATCTGTCAGAACGCAGCTATAGCACTGGAGAAGTCCATGAGGCTTCCAGCCTCTAACTCACATCGTTTGGTTGCCCTTTCAAGTGTTCGTTAGTTTGGCGCAGTAACTGGCGTAAGCTTGCCTTGGAAGTTGTTGAGGAGATAGGACTCAACCCTTATCCCGCCTCCGTCTACCACCTGTCACTATTGCTCCATGGCAGTGGGGTAACTAGGAATGGTCTGTATATAAGCTCTTGGGGAACAATCAGCAGTCAAACTCGTCTGTGAGGGTAGCATTGATGTTCTCACTGTCAAGGGCGCAGCTCTATGCTTTGACGATAGCGGTCGAGTGGCTCTGTCGTAGGGCTGAAGCTAACCAGCGGTGTTTGATCTGTTCCGACAGTCAAACATCGCAGGTTGCACTGGACATTGTTTTGGCTGGCAAAAGTTCAGACCTGAATGCTGTCAAACAATTGCTCAGAGAAGCGTATTGTTTTGTCCACTTCCAGTGGGTCCCTGGGTATTGTGGGGTCATGTAAATGAACTCGCAGACCAGGCTGCCCTTTAGGTAGGTATTCCCCAATACTTGTGTTCTTTGCATCAGCAAAAATCTTTATTAGCAGGACCACTCTTGACCGCCCTCCAGAGCACCCTCGAGTCGGGCTAGTATACAGTCGTGACCGGATCACGCCGCTTCCGACTCGAAATACTGAGGTCATTGTGGCGCGGTTGTGTTGTGGCCACTCAACCGGTTCGGAATGGGAACCTCATCCACATGTCCCCATTGCCTCGATGGGGATGAGAGCTTGGAGCACTGGTTTCAACAGTGCTCAGCCTCGCTTGTGTTTCGCATGCCTTGATTTGTGGGGGGGGGGGCTTTCCCAACCCTGTATGCGCTCTCGGGGAGATGTTTTAGCTGTAGCCTAGTACCTGCGGGAGCTTTGGCTCTACTGACGGGGTTGCAGCCCAGAACAGATTATTGTAATAAATATATTTTCTCCCATTAGAAACAACTGCCTCCCACCTGACCATATACACATAAATGTAAACTATTTGAACAATTCTTTAAATAAATGGCGCTTATCACAGCTCGCATGCCCACTCAAAAACCTGGGCATACGCCTGGTGATACCTGTCATATCAAAATATTATAGTCACCATAAAACTACTATCATGAGTTATCACTCATCTACAATCTGTCAACAAAACCACTATTGATACTGCACATATTTTGTGGTAATCAGCATAAACCACCTGTAAATTTTCTAACAAGTGCTCTATTTTATACTTAACTAAAATAAATTTGATAATATTTATAGTTAATAGTAGGGTCACAATGCATTATAGATTTTATGTGAACATTTCCATACTTAATTGATGTATGTCATATATATCTCATTTTAAAATTGAAGCCAATCTAAAGAGCTGTTTTTGGGACCAGTTTTATTGGGTCTTGAAATCAGTTAAAATGTGTGATAATTTGGAGGGGTAGGGTCATTTTCATATAGAAAATTCAAAGCTGTCCCCATAAATGTGTCAGAAATAAGAAAAACTAAAACTGTAATTTTGGGAAAAGGTTCACAGAGGGCCTTATTTTTCAAAGTTTCTTGAGAGAAGACTCCAGACTCCCCGCTATAATGTTCCAGAATGGGGCAACTCTTAAGGAGCTTTAAATATTCCATTCTTTTAAAATGCCAAATTTTTCTACGTAAAATTGATTGATTTTGTAAAATTTTAATTTTGTCTAAAAATTTGAAAATTGTGCCCCCAACCCCCAATTGTATGTAAATTAAAGTTAATTTTTTTAAATTATAAATATTTCTCGGAAAATTTAGAATTATGTGGTTTGATAACCCCCCCCCCCCCCCTCCCTATCATAAAATCCTGGTTGTACACCTGCTGGAAATGATGGGTTGGCAATGGCGCCTTAGACAAATCTGCCCCCCTCCCCCTTATATTTCATAAGTTCCTACGTGTCTGCATAAGTAGATAATTAAACTGCACATTCCTACAGAGCCCGATGATAACAAAGAACAGAATGTGTTGCCACCAGGCTGGTTAGCTATTACTCACGCTTCTGGGATGAAACTGTACTTTCAAATAGAAACCCGTATTGTCACTTGGTCGCGGCCTTATTTGCTAGGCAGTTCAGCTGTTCGATTCCACCGAGTTCCTGTATCAGCAATACCCTGTTTAGACTACAAACGTAGCCTCAATAGTGACAAATCACTAAAAGAAATCATTGAAACTTCTGCTAAGTCAGAAGTAGACAAAGTTTCTATAGAAACTCAGACTGAAGAATCTTCATTCCTATCTAGTGATCGGATGCCTAGTCCTATTAAGTTGACGACAAACAACCACCAGGTATGTACATATACTGCTTTGCAAAATAGATGTCACTTTTACTGTAAAATAATCCTAAGATTTCGGTAGTAATCTGTGGTCCTGCATTGATTTTTTTATCTCAAAATAATATACAATGTCTATTTTCTACAGTAACAATAGTCTTCGATTTGTGTTTTTAGGTAATCTCTCATTGATCATTAAAAATACACCTTCAGACTTCCATGAAATTGTATGAAAAAATAAAATTGTTATCTAATTCGCAGGCAGTGTGCATTCATTACTTCAAATGAAAAGTCCCAAACAGCACAATTTCTTTTAGTTTACAAACATCAATACTTGTATATCCATCTTTATACTAGTTTTGGGGTACTTAAACCTTGACGTTATGCACTGCTGTTTACAGACTGGCATTTTGTTATAAATATAAATTATAACCGTCTTTTCTTTAATTTACGGATTTGTTATCAGAAGTACTAGTATGGACTATTGCTAATAAACTAAAACATTTGCACGTTGCGAAACTCGATTAAAACAAGAAAATTCAAATTCAAAACTATTATTTCCTCAACAAAACTGTTCCCTTAACAAAAAAATGATGAACTAGTTAATTGTTATCTTAAATTCTATTGTTGTTCATATTTTCAATGTGGTTTAGAATTTTTTAAATTCTACGTATATTTAATCACTAATAGGCAAATCACGAGCATATTTTGTGAAAGACTTTACTTTTGTAGAGAATATGTGGTTTCACTAACCTAAATGTGCAGAGCGTTGTTTTGATTTAAAATTACACATTGAAAATTAAAGCACTAAATACATACATAGACAATGTACGCATGTTTATTTTTGTTTCACTCAAAGTTTATTTATTAGATAAAAACAATTACAAATGGTACGGCAATAATACTTAGCAATAGCTTTATTTACTGAGGGATTTTCCATATATCTATGTATTTATACATTGATTTTCTTTTTACTGAAATGATAATCCAATACCATGACAATGTGGTTATTATAAACGACAATACCAGACAGACTACACAGGGTTCTGATGACCAAGGCATAGCTAATGGAAAATTAGATAGGCTATATCTCACAGCCACCATATTCCCCGGATATGAACCTTTTATAGAAGACTGATTCTTACTTAAACATGGAAGTTGTTGGGAAGATACCTCACAACACATTTAAACAGTCATGAAACGTTGTTAGCAGTTTTGTTGTCACTATCAGTAGACCAATAAATTAGTAAAATTAGGAGCAGTTGATATGATGCAAAAAATTAATAGAGTGTAATGGAAATTAACTCCTCTCAGTATAAAGTAACTTATTTCTACTGTATTGTCGCCACATCAGTTACTTTTGCTTGTTGTGGCAGTAATAAAAAGTTGCTATTTTATATCATGGATGCCAAAACGCTGTTTTTCTAGGTACCCCTATAAAGAATGAACACATGTATTCTCAGATCTTTATGTAGCTTAATCACAGTTATTTTGTTGAGTGTAAAGGTTTTCTTAATTATAATGTTTTATAGACGACGCTATCAAAATGTCCTTACAAGAGCACTTCTCATTTATCAACAGAACTTGCTTTAATGTCAAAAGAGAGCTCAGTTGATTCTTTGGAAGATTCCAATATACCAAACTCCTCTGTTGCCCTTTCCCTAGACGTTCACCATTCGCAATGTATTGAAAACGAATCAGCAAAGCTTTTGGTAAGATTTTAAAGTAAAATGAATCTTCAGAGTAGATTTGATACATATTTACATCTAAGCGAAAATTGACCATGTCAAATTTTGGTTACACATGAGTTTTAGTATAAATTTCATTAAATCTTTTAGAAAATTGTTTTGCCAGATGATATCAAAAGTACTGACAAAGCTCAAGCTCCTGTGGTAGATTATGTGTTGAAGGATCAGTGTGACGAAATTGTCAGTGCGACAAGTGCCGCTTCAGATTTGCTTACTGAACCGTCTAATTCTGGCAAAATTGCAGATGATAATAAAAAGAAGTCAGAGGTGATATCTCAAAACCCAATTAGTGAACCTCTTTGTTCAGGAAGTGATCGAGAAGATGGCGAGTTGTCTACAGATGAAGAGGAAGAGAGGGAACGTTTGAAAGAACTGGAGAAAGAGCTCCAACGACTTAAACAACAAGCCGAAGAATTGGAGCGAAAAGAGAAGGAAGCTGAAGAAAAAGAAATGGAACGTCAACGGCAAGAAAAGGAGAAAACACGTGTCAAGGAACGCGATAAGAGTAGAGGAAGAGATATTCAAAAGGAGAAGGAAAAGTTTTCTGATTGGGAAAAGGGTAAAGGAAGAGCAGCCACCAAACGGAGTAGAGACTACATTGAGCTCAAAGCCAATCTAGATAAGACCCCATTGAATTCCTTGGAATCATCACCGATCTCTACGAAAAAAGAAGCTGTTACGCCAGTGCCCACTCCTGCTAAAGTCGCCAAAATTTCTCCATTTACTATTACACCAAAGAAGCAAAAAGTCAATCAGTTATTGTTGGAAGATAAAAAACTGTCAGGTGAGATTTTTGATTGTACATATAAAGTGGGGAGACTTTTTACATAAAACAACACTAGAGAATTTAGTACCCTAAAACTAATTTCATTCCAGTCGGTTATTAAAGAGTTTTCGACTTTTTCGGATATATCACTTCTTTCCTCCTTGTGACCACACGATTTAGAATCACTAATAATACTGCACAATCTACATGAATTTAAAACAAATATTAGATTTTCGATGTACAATTTTGGCACAAATAATTTAGAATGTGATTTTATCTATAAACACTACCATTCATGTAATCCTGCGAAAGCTAACACAAAATGTGTTCAGATTTTTAAGATTTGAGCTAATAGACTTTTGATTTATTTGGTCTCTAATTAATATTTCATACTACGGATAAATTTGCTTTACCAGTTGCATAAGTCTTAGGTAATTTTATGCATTTATTTTTTACTTGATTTAAATTTGTATTTTAGACAAACCGAGTAATCCACTGATTGCACCATTTTTAAGCAGCAAGCACGTATTTGAGCTAAGTAGCGACTGCCCTGTCGTCACCACTAAATGTGTGCCTCCTTCATTAACTCCTCCTCCTCCAATTGATGTGACTACACCTGATGTCAATTCACAGGTATAACTGTTTTAATTGTCGCGATAGGTCAAGTTTTTTAGTATACTTTGATAGACATTGCTTTTTTAATATCCTATTAACCCACGGACTGATTGGACTGAAATTTGGCACACACATGCTCCATGTCAAATGACAAAGATTTCCGTTAAAAAAGTGATACTGGGAATTGGCTAGCCTTGTGACTGCATCAAATTAGGAAGTGTCTACATAGTTTGCATCATAGAGTAATAATAACAAAGAGGATCAACTCAAACTTTTTTCTATGGTAAACGTGTAGATCGTTGTCTATGGGAAAGATACGGAAAATAATCCTTGGCGATTTTCTTATACTTCCCATATTATGGAAGGATAGAACAAATTCCTCAAAATCTAAAAATGTTAATGTAGTCGCCAAAATACAAGAAAACAGATACCATAAATGAAATCTAAATATCAAAATTTGTCTGCAAACCTCTTTGCAGATGCATTTCATTCAAAATTGCTGAGGTGACTCTCTTTGTTTCGTAATATTACTCTATGGTTTGTTTGTATATTCTTTACATGTTCTTTGAGGAAAGTAAAGGTTTGAATTGTTATTTTTTATAAATAATGTGATTATTGACTTCTTTTTAAGATAAAATTTATTAATTTAATCGTTGTCGTATTTTCGATAAATCTTAGCTGAAGGGGGGATAACTTTTCGTTGTCCCTCACTTTTTTAGTGTGTTGTCATTGGGGGGTCATACTTCCCATGGACAGATTTCAATGAAATTTGGTACACATGCACCTTGAAAGATTCATCGACCAATAGTTTCTAAAATTGTAACGATTTTTAGATTCTTAAATTCCAAAAATCGCGATATTTTTTTAATTTGAGAAATATGTCAACCGTTATGTTCAAATGTTGATGAAATCTAAGTTTTGAACTACATAAATCATATAATGCATTTTTTTAAATGTTGATTTTTTATTTACATAAATGTTAATACTGTGTTCAAATTTGAATAAAATATTCCAATTCTTGGTTTATATTTAGTTAATTTATTATTCTTCAAAAAAACAATGGGCACTTCAACATCCAATGAGAATAGAGTATTTAAAAACCTAATTTTATGGTGTTTGTAAGGTCATACAAACTTGAAATTTAGTATATAGCTCTACTGGGAACTCAGTAATACAAATGCATAATACTTTTTGAAAAATATGGATTTTCGATTGTCTAAATGCTTCAGTCGGCTCTAAAATCAAGACGAAGTATTTTTGAGTAAATTTGAGCTTTATACCTACAAAGCTATTTAAAATAACTGGATGCCTCCTTTTTCAGTTAATGGTCTATGAAGGCTACCATACTGGAGATGGTCCATAATATTGATTTTTTCTTCACAAATTAATGGCTTTAAATGATGTAAAATTTTATGAAAATCGGTTGAACCGTTTTTCAATAAATTTCGAAATACCTTGTGGTTACCAAGGACTATGATCCATTTCTAACTTTTTAAGACGTTCATATCATTGTGTTGAGTATTTCCTGCAATTGAAGGTACCTGCTTCCCAATCTTCATCCAAAGTGTCACCTTCTAAACGAGCAAAGAAGCGCAACAGGAGGAGGTGGATCAATTGGAATGCCATCAACACGGCAAATGACACAACTTCACCAACGGATGCCACGTCATCGAATAAGCCGCAAACATCGCCAGTTTCTGTGAAATTTCTCACTCAACAGGGATTTAATAAAACACTTGCCCCCGATGATTTACATCGGTATTGTCGTTTGCTGTTTCGTTTCAAATTAGTTAGAAAAAACATTAACAAGAAGTAAGGGAATACAATTTAAACTTAAAATACTTACTTTATTTGTATTTGCAGAATTGGAGACGCCCAGCTTCTTCTAACATGGATAGGAATCTTCCTTAAATTTCAGAAATTCCAAACAATTTTACTATAATTTTTGACGCCCCATTGACAAATTTTGACTTCAAAATATAATATTTTGGTGGACCTTTAACTAATTTTAACCTCAGAATCATTGATTTGGCGCCCTGAGAAAAATTTCAGGAAATTTCGTTATATTTAAATTGTTGTATATACAAGACACAATTTGTAATATTATTATGTATCTTGTTTATAATAGAAACTATATTAGAAGACGTTTGAAACAACAGAATAGCCCCACTAAACAGAAAGAAGCATCAGCAGAGCCTGATACAGGAGAACCATCTGCTGTGCAAGCAACAGAAGTAGAAGAGGAAGAAGGAGTTGCTGCATCCGATGTAGACATGATTGGACCTGAAAACGATATTTCGAATGACTGTCCAATGCTGTTTGTAAGTGCTACCTTTTCAGTTTGAACTTTAACGAAGTTATTGAGGTAATTTATTCTGAATTTAAAAATACGAACATAGAGATCGTTTTCTTAACTTTCATTTAACTTGCCATTTAGACAGAAGGCATTTGAAATAATATATTAGAAAATTGAATGCTTCATTTATGTTGCTGCTGGTCTATGAAGCCCCAAAACCATACTGATAGCAGGTCTGTAAAAATTGATTTTTTCGAAAGTGAATTTCTTTATATATAGCTCTTTTTGATTCAAAATAGCTTATTATTTGTTAGAATGATTTCAGGCACTAAAACTGAATTTGTATAGTTTAGAAAATTAGAACAGTCTATTTGTCTATGCCTAATTACTCGTAGATACAGTACTGTGCAAAGTAATTGCCACCCCTTTAACAAAGTGTAAATTACGATAATATTAGATTTTGGAAATTGCGAATTATTTTTGGAAAATCTAAATTAAATTTGAATTTAAAATATAAATTATTCGCAGAAAAATCCCATTTTCTCCACGTCTGCTAGTGCAGCTCCAACATGCCAGATACACCTCAATCCGCGACCTGGTCATTCACCACTTTATCCAAGGCAGTAATCAAGCGGAAATAGCACTATATCTAAACCTAAAAAGTGGACGGTAAGCCGAATCATCAGCAGGTATCGCACTACTGGTAGAACTTTTGCAACCCGCACAGGGAACTGTGGGTCCAGCAGCTGCACGTCGTCTTGCTCGCGCCTCTCTTGGCGATCCACGCCTCACATCACACCAGCTACAGCTTGAAGTGGGTTGGTGGTCATGCAGGCACACTCCAGCACCGTCAGGCGCAGTTTGATCTGCAGTGGCCTTGTCGCCGACGCGCTGCACCAGCTCTCACACCCAACCACAAGTTAGTCCGTCACAATTGGGCCCGCCAACATCTCCAATGGACAGCCGATGACTTGCGCAATGTAGTCTTTAGTGACGAGATTGGTATCGAGGTTGGTGCTGCCAGGTCACATTTCGTGTGCAACACCACAATTTCTAGTTGAAGGTTATGTTTTGGGCTGTATCACCAGAAATGGGCTTGGTGCCATAGTGCCTATCCAGGGCACCATAAATGTAGATCGTTACGTCGACATCCTTGTGAATCATGCCGTGTCTGCAACCAATGGTGGCAATCTCATATTTATGCACGCCAATGCCTCAGTACACACGGCCCGTCGTTCAATCAACTCGCAGCAGAATGGCGTTCGGGTCCTGCCCTGGTCCCCATTTTCACCAGACATGAATATCATTGAGAATATCTTGTCGCTTCTCAAATTCAAGGTCCACAAGCGTGCCTTTACCTCCCGCCCCGAGCTGAGTGAAGCAGTGCAGCAGGTATGGCACAATGATGTTGACATCATAAGGATGGTTCAAAATACCTATAGAACAATGCCAAACTCAGTCACGCTAGGAGAGGTTACACTGGATATTGAAACTTTTTTATACACTGGAAATCTTTTTTAGACTATATTGTATCTTTACTATTGGTACTGTAATTATGCTTAAAATAAATTATCTCCTATTTATCTAAAATTTTACTGGGGTTGCAATTAATTTGCACAGTACTGCAGTTTGTAATACGTAGTTATTTAATTTATTTTTTAGTCCCAAAATTTAATTGAAATTAAGACACCATCAACTAAGGGCAAAGGAAAAGTCTGTAAGTGCATATTTTTAATTTGTTGTATGTAGCTGATTTAGCTGTTTGATTACTTTATTTATAAATGTTTTACTTGTTTCAAATAATATTTTGTTTAGTTTGTACCTATCTGTTTACCGTGATCCAATAGTCCGCGATGTGACAACTTTTGTGATAAAAATGTCGAAATAGAAATTTTATTTTCAAGAAGATTTATTATTAACCCTTCGTAGACTTCGAGAGGGGGTAGTGTCAGCTCGAAAATGTTTCAGCCGGCTTGAATGAAATTTGGCATCACTACAAAATTCTTTTGCGGATCTTTTGGTGTATTTTTGTTTCTCTAACCCGTAACTTTAGAGGTTCGGAACAAAGCAATTTTTACATCAAACGATCCGCAACAGAATGTAGTACCCGAATTTCAAATTTTATGAAAATCAGTTGAATCCCCTTTTGAATAAGTTTTGAAAAACCTTAGCGGACCCCCTCAAGAACATCAAAGGTTAATAGATTATCACGGTTCACCTTGCCGTTCTCAACATCTTGTGATGTAATTCATTGTTTACAGACAATCATTTTGACACACCTTGTAAATATTGGATGACATATGGGAAGCTGATATATTGATGTAACAAACTTTGAACGGACCATCCCTAATAATATACAGTTCTCAATTAGAGATTTATAGTCTATCTTATAAATTGTACCACTCCTAATTTTTAATTCTTAACTGAATTTATTTAGTAACGTTAATATTATGATTATTTTTAAGCGAAATTTATCAATCCTGAAGGAAAGACGCCATTATTTATCCTCAATGAATACTGTCGCTATCTAAACTATAACATACCTCAATATTTGGATGATAACTCTCCAGTTGGGGATTTATTCAAAATTTCGGCAGTCGTCAATGGTGTTGTTCGAGGAGTTGGGGTTGGTAAAACGAAAAAACAAGCTAAGGTTGATGCCGGTATGTCTATTTTGTATTGTTTTCTCACAACATTTAGTCAAAAATTGACAAGTCTTCAAAAACTGTGCAATAGAATTTTGTTCAAAATTGACAAATGGACCTTGATTTATTGACCCATTTCATCCTAACTTTATGGTGTATGTATGTATATCTAGTCAATCAAAATATAATTTATTTATATATAACTTTTTGTAATCAAGCAATTATAAAAATTGTGTCAAATAGCTACTCCCTATTACTCACAATTATCTTATATGTTTTCTTATTTTAGCTCAGAAGACTTTAGAAATACTGATTCCTGATTATAGCAAATACAACAGTAATACGCCGTGCACTGCAAAAATTTCTGCTATCTATGGATTAAAGGTGACTGATCGTTATGTCACCGACTATTCTGTACAGCTGAACTTGCCTAATCCTGCAGAAATTCTTGAAGAATGTTTGCGACGTAATTGCATTTCTATTACCCAAAGTGAAGCTGTCGCTGGTGTTTATCACTTAAAAGTGGTTGACCATTATGTTGAGGTGAGACTTCTATTTATTATTCAGAAAACACTGCTGCTCTATGATTGTTTTGAGCAATATCTGGCCACTAGAAATACAGATTGTTTGATAAGTCATCACGCTGTAAAAGACCATTAAGTATCTATACAGGGTGTCCCAAAACGAACCCATCATACTTTGCACATAAAATGTAAATTTAAGCACTTTATTTTTATACAAAAATACACCTAACTGATAAACTACTAACTAAATACTTGTTAACA
>JAUYWI010087998.1:0-12526 GCA_034780595.1 Parotoplana pacifica
CGCAGCAGCAGGATCGAAACCGAGAAGTGTCATTGAGTCTTTGATGGATTTGTTGAGATTGCCATTTTGTATACGCCGACGGATGAATGGTGTAGCTGTTGCAAGAAAATACGTGGTTTTGAACTCTGTTGCATTAACTAATTAGGATTGCGAATTCTCCATAGAAATTCAAAAGCATCATGTCGATTAGATTTTGGAATACAATTAAAGGCCATCTATTCGATTTGTGTTTACATGTTTAGAGGGACATCATGTAATCCGCTAAGTCTACACCACCTTTGTTAAGGTTATGTATCATTTCTGGTAAGTCCCTGAATTTTTGTTGATCATGGTGCATTGAAGAGGTGAGCAAAACGAGGTCTTTGTTTTTTTTGTGTATATGCAAGTAATGTTTTGTTTCAGAATGACAAAATACTGCTGTACCCACTTCTCGACGCTCTTTCAGTGCCAGGGGAATGCATCGTTTGTTACTTTAATGGTTCCCACATATGTCATGTGATATTGAGTGCGTAAGTCTGTAGTTACTTCCATGGATGGAAAATATCTATCTGCTGCAATATTACAGCCATCGAGAACCTCATATTCGATTTCTATTGACTATTATTTGAACCAATCACTATGATACGACAGGAAACATGTAGTAATAAAGTGTATGTATAGTCAATAGTTTGAATAAATACCGTTTGAGATTATTTATTCAATTATTTTCTCTGGGGTAGAAATCTACCCCAAAACGTCTGATTAATTATTTTTTATGAACAGCGTTCCAGGGTTAACGAAATGTAGTGCTGAATTTGAGGGGGAGTCTGATGATGATGGCATGCTCATTGCTGATATTCGGCCTATCCATTTGAAATAATCGCCAAGCTTTGCGATCCTTTGTTGCAGAGTTGATTGAATCTATAGTCAGTCCAGACCATTTTCTGATATCAAGATATTGAATCTTAGGTCTACCTCTTCGAAGTCTGCCTTCCATTTTCCCTTGCAGAATTGTTCTTGTGAAGTTGCAACCCCCTTCTCTACATTGGTGTTCATAGAAGGATGGCTTCCGTTTACGAATGTGTCTTAACAGGAGGGAGATATTCTTAGCTCTTCAAAGATGCCAGCATTTGTTCTGTGCTCTTTGTAGCTGATTCTCAGAAGCCTTCTCCAAATCCACATCTCTGTTGCATTGATAAACTTTTCCTCAGCTAGGTTTAAGGTCCATCCTACTGCACCATTGGAGATGATTGACCAAACAGGGCTCCTCACTAACCTCAATTTTTGCTGAGTTCGCTGTGCACGGTCCTTCCAAATGCAGATCATCTCGCACATTTTTGTTTTCGTCATAACAGTTCTAGTTCTTACGTCCATCAGGCAGCATTCTCTTGATCGATCCTAGGTATCCACTTCATTGTTGATTTACCCAGCCACTTGCGTCCTTTCATTTGTTGATAGCTCTGTTCCAATTCGCATAATTTTGGTAGTTTTTTCATTCAATATTAGGAGGCGCCTCTTTCCAGCATTATTTACTTGATCAATTGTATCCTGCATCTCTTTCTGATTTCTTGCAAATCAAAGCTGTATCGTCTGCATATCTAGCATTGTTGAGTTGCTTTCCACTGATCTTTATGTCAAAACTCCTCAATTTTTGCTTCTCTCATAAGCTGTTCGGTTTACAGGACGCCCCAAAGGTTTGACTATCTTATTTATTATATAGTACTAATATAGTCCTACGGAATGGAAGGTCTTAAGTTGCGCTTGTTTGACATAAGTACTATTAAACCGTCACAAAAATTCTATGTTAATTTCCTATCCATTAAAAACCGTATTTTTCATGTTCATCCAATTAACCTAAAATTTGCAATAATGTATTCTGATGATGTTGTAAACTTTTAAAAAATTAGGCGTGGTCCAACGTTTATGTTAAATGTGTTTTCCAGAAAAGAATTGCTTATGTACTTTTGTCAAAATTAGACTAAACCCTATGTCATTTTGACATAAATATCATAATATACTTTTATGAAAACACATATTCTTATGAACGTAGTACGATGCCATTGTTCAATGCTATAGAATCGGAAACCAATTTAGGCAATTGGATGGACAGGAAAAATACATTTTTAAGGGATAGGAAATTAATATATATAATACTTTTGTGACGTTTTAAAAGTACTTATGTCAAATAAGTGCAGCTTAAGAAGTCCCATGAACGTAGTGGACTATATAGTTCTACATAATAGAATAGTCAAACCTTTGGGCACGCAAAATTACCCCCCCCCTGGGTTCCCACTTTATATGGTTAGTCTTTGTGTTTTATTATTTCAGGTTCGGTATTGTATATGATACGACAGATGATGTAACGAAGCTTTCCCGCTATTTTGAAATGAAGAACCGCTTTCAGAAGATGACTGAAGGACCGGCTAAGAGTTTCTATTTGAAATCAAGAGACGTTATCGAAAATTTTGACACAGCGAAGGAGCGTTCATGTAACAAAGAAAATTCTGTGTGCTGTTCATGTCAGCACCCAACCTTAATTTTTAATGGTACGTTAGATGTCTGTGGCATTTGGATATATTTGGGTGAACTACAATGGAATATTACACGGTTAAATACTATATTGAATGTTGTAGAGCCCGAGATGGCTAATTTATAAAGATTCTGTGAAATAAATTGTTTATTTTTAATTTTTTATAGGCAAAGAAATGTTTAATGGGTGCGCGTGTTCTGAATACCTTCAACGTTGGCGCTTCAATCTGTTTTCTCCTTGTCAATATCATTCATTCAGTCCCAAATTTAATCTTATTTTTGGCTATATGAAAGATTCTATATTATTGTCAGCCATTAAGTGCTCAGGCCTTCCAGGAACGACAAATTCCCCGGCGAGCTGTTTCCAACACAGTCCCCGAGCCTCGGGTAGTCTCATACCAAATTATCAATTTGTCAGCGGCGGCGCGGTCGTGCGGTGTTTTGCTGCACTGTCTATCATACCTGAGGACAGCCAGGACACTCATTTCAATTTAGTTTTCACTCTGAACAGCGATTCTGTGGTTTATATTTTTAATTTACCAAATGACCTGATGGTCAACTCGGAACCATCGCCTGCCACTTTGGGCGTGATACCAGTCATGGCCATTCGCACCACTGTCAATCATGGCTCCAGTATGGCCGTCACACAATTGTTTAACCAGCCGTTGGATCCCGGTGTTAAAGGTTTTCAACTTGTATGTTGGAATGCCATAAGTGTGGAGGTGTCTTATTTGACGATATTTCAGCAGAACGTGAGTTGTATACTCAGGAACATCGAAAATATAAAAGCGGGAAATTAGATATCCCTGGATTTTGTAGGTGGTTATACACTATTTGTTTCAAAAAGTAAAAAAATATTTGATTTTTATTATACAAATTTTGCATTCATAGTGAAAAATCGTAAGGAATGTAATGGTATTGAAAATAATCGTAGTGAATGTAATGGTATTGAAAAGAATTGTAGGGAATGAAAAATCAATAGTTCACTAACATTACTCGGACTACTATGTTTATAGAAGCGATCAGATTTGATTTTATCAACAAAATATATTCCATCCAATTTTTTACGACCTAATTGATCAAGTTACTAGGTAGAGTTGCTACATTTGAGAATTTGCAATGTTTTTTTAATTCGATATAGGAAATAGAATTCAATTGTATATTTCGAAAAAGTTTATCAAAAAAGGTTAAACAGGTTTTAAAACTCAATTTTTTCGTACAAGGAATTACCAGTTTTTAAAAAGCAATTGTTTATAATACATGTTGGCTCAGAAGTCGTGCCTCATGGAGATATATACAAAATAATTATAAGGTAATTTTTCTGAGACGCATGGAATCCATAAATGTAGTTGAGCGGTAATGTGAACAGACACAATTCGCAATACTGGTCCAGTGAAAACTACATTGAATGGAAGCTACTCATATCCAAAAGTGATGGTCTGATCAGCGATATGGGATGAACGTTTACTAGGACCATATTTCTTTGATTCCAATACGGATGGTGTGACATTCTTGGTGCCTATGTCAGATGACCTTCCACACTGGCGGAAACATTCAACGCATGGTTTTAACAAAATGGAGCACCAGTTCACTTTTCAACCGCTGTGGGGGTATTTTTTGAATCATGAATTCGAAGATAAGTGGATTGGTAGACGCTGTGTGATCGACTTCTGATTCCAAAATGTCTGGTTCGTCATCATAAGGTGTCCTTTCGAAGGTATCTGGAATTATTTCATTATGTTTGTACAGTTCTAGTGAATATTCTTTGCATCGTATTTTTAACATATCACCGTCCGTCAAATCTATGTTTTCTTTGCTGCGCAGTGTACCACATTTAGCAAAGGTTTGTTTGTGATATTTCAAATTTCTAGAAACAAATCTCTGGTTTTTCCGACCTGGTTTAACATTTCAATTTCTTCACATTTTGTTGTAGAAAGGCGTTTTTGTCTAGTTAATTTATCTCCTCATTATTTCGCCCTTTGGCTTTGATTTGGCGCCTTTCTCTCGCAATTTCAAGTGCTTCAATAGATAACCAGTTGTTTACTCTTTTCTTATGAACTCTTGGAATTGTTTTTTTCTATCGTCTTCTTTGTTTCTTTAATTTTTTCCCAGTTGTTGATAAGGTCCGTGACATCTAGTTCGAGCAAACTGTATCGGTTGGAAATTAAAGTCCTATAAGAATCATCAATCTTTTCAATGTTGTATCTGAGTTCTATCTTTGACAAAGCGAGTGTATGAATATTTAAATGTATAAATAAATTTGCTTCATATAAAGAATTTTATATAACAATCACTAATTGTAACACATTTTGTTTGAAATTAAATATGCTTTGTAGAATGCCTGATGACTTAAATTTTTGGTTAAAATTATACAGCCTTATTTTTGAAATTTTAAGTCTGATGCGAAATATTTCAAAATCTCCATTAGAAACACTGAGTTTAATATAGTTTTTATATAAAAATATAACAGTTTTAATTTAATGGCAGATTTTGTATATATCTCCATGCGCCACCCTCCTGTAGTGGTCCCACTGCTAATACATTTGCAATTTTGTAAAACTAGGTCATCGTCGCTTGCTTCAAAGGTGTTGTTGACAATGATGGTACCTTTATTTTATTATTCAGAGCAACGTATTTATCCGTGAAGTAGCTTCATCTTCCATGATTGATAATGAAATGAGAGTTGTAGGAGTGAGCACCTATAATGACGTCATAGTTGTCGCTGGAGAAGATTTCATCAAGAAACGCCGTTATCAGTGCGAGAATAAAGTGGGATTATGTGGCAAGAATTACTACCTAGTTGACTTAGAATGGTGTCCTATCGAATCCAATCTGACCAACTGTAAACTAATTGGATCAGGCGAACGTCTCTTTGTGTTTTCCGGTTGGTTGGATAACATTCTGTATGTAAGTACATGTCCTAGTACTTATATTGTAATCTTCGTTATCATTTTTACTTGTCAATTTTGTGTTTCTCCAAACGCGACGGATGGATCTGAAATTTAGTGTAGTTCTCTTGGATGAAAAATAATTGCTGAGCTAAGGGATCCGGTGATGTCATGCATCAGATTCAAATTTGGTTTCTATAAGCGTATCCAAATAGACAAATTTATTTCTTTAAAAAAAGAATTGACTATATTCAGTTTCAGACGCGTTTGTCAATTTTGAAACTTACCAATTCTTCTAAAACCTAATAAAATCACTAAATACAAATTTAAAACATTTTGTCAACTAGTGTTTAGATTTTCATTGATTTTCTCATTAAATTTGAGTATGGTTTGTTCTAGGGGACGTCTTTTTATTTATTTGTTGTTTTGCAGTTGGACATTGGCAGCTATGCCTCGGCCTCCATTTTGTGGCGTATTCCAGTACTGGATGACAGGTGCCAGCTCCAGAGGCCCAATCCAATTCAAACCAATCTGCTCCACTATCCTGGTTGGCTAAATGGCATCATTAACACTGAACAACTTGATAAAACCGGGCAGGTAGTTTTTCATGTTCAATCAAGAGTCTCTCATCACACAAAATCAACGCCAGCTTTGTTGGGCTTGAAATTGTAGTGGAAGTACGCGATGTGCGAGGCAACGCTTAATTTAAGTGTACACGACTCATATTTTGAAGTTGAACTGGACTGTGTTTATCCGCGGAGCAAAGCTAATTTTGAAGTAATGCTAAGTTTGCCTTACGCGATGATGCGCGTACTAAAAAAAGTTAGAAAACTCACTTTAACTTCCTACATGAAATATGTCAAAACTTTTTATAGATGCATTCGTATTTTGTGAATAATTTCGCATGGAATAGATATAGTGTGTATTGGAATTATGTGCGTATTTTAAATAAATCTGAAAATCGAATTAGTTATTACAGTTAGAAACTACAATGGTGAGACCATCAATGCTGTATAGGATGGAGACTGTGACTACTACAATAGAGCAGGAAGAAAAGATGCAGTTGACAGAGATGAAAATGTTAAAGGTGGTCTTTTGGACAGACGAGATTTGACAAAGTGAGAAATGAGAAGGTGAGTGAGAGGATGATTATTGTCGAATTGAAAGGAAACTGAGGGAGGTGAGGCTCCGGTAGTTAGGACATGTGGTGAGCAGAGAGGTGAACTATGTAGCTAGAAGAGTCAAAAGGATGAAGGTGGGGAAGAGGAGGCGTGGAAAAAGAAATAGGAAGAATGCATCCGTGAAGATATGGAGAAGGAAAGAAGTGGAGGAAAAGGATTCGCACCGGGGACCCCACCTAAATGTGCAAAAAGCCAAATGAAGAAGTTAGAAACTACAATAATACCAATAAAATTTAGTAGAAGATGTACAATGATTACTTTATAAAACATGTTTCCCTACTAATAACAGCTTTTAGCATCAAGCTATGTTTTCCTCTGTGTAGAGGTGTTAGCTCCGGAGACGCGTCTATGCCATTTCTTGCGATCTCGTAGGTGTTTCTTCTTCATGTCAGCTGTGGTACAATCTCTCCATCTCTGTCTTCTGCTTCTATTTCCGGTCACCGGTGGATCCATAGCCTCTTTGATATAATCTTCACTGCTTGACGGAACTATCTCAGCCTCATTCCAGTGGCTTTGTTCTAGATATTGGTAACCCCTAGGCTCGCTCGGATGCTGTCACTGGGGGATCTTATCTCGTAAGTGTGACTCCCATTATCCATCTCAATATGCGTATTTCCATCTATTTGAGCAGTTTCAGCTCATTTTTTCTGGTGGACCATGTTTCTGCGCCATATAACAAAACTGGCTGTATGATTGTCAGGTACAGCTTTATTTTTAGTTTCCTGGGTATTTTATCACAAATTACAGGTGATAATTCCGTCTATTTTCTCCATGCTGATCTCACACGTAACTCTACTTCTTTTTCGCAACCTCCAGATGTTACTGTTGATCCCATGTACTTAAATTCTATGGTTTTCCATGGGTGCCACTTTTGTATTTGATGTTAACGTCTAATAGTTTTGCCACATATCATTACCTCAGATTTCAGCGCATACATTTTTAGCCCCCTACTTTTCAGACACCCCTGCCACTCAATTACTCTGTAGTTAATGTAATTATTGTTGCAAACAGCATCCATCTAATTTTATACTACTAACACATATTACTCTTTTTAGGCGGTTGCTAGGGTTTATCAACGAAACTAAAACGGATTCTGCTAGTCTCTCGGGCACTTACTATATGTGCCAAATTTCATTGAAATCGGTTAAAGTTAAGGGATCATTAATATCGGTGCTGAAGAAAGAAAGAAATAAGATAGAACAATTTTTAAAAATGGCTAACTTTAAGCATTCATAATTCGAAAACCACAGCACCGAGTTCCATAAAATTTGCACACGTTGTTAACATCACAAAGCTCAATCTAATGACCAAATTTGTTTGTTCTGGAGCTAACGATGTCCAAATTTTAGCCCATTTTCAGAAGTCCTACAATACTCGGGCAAGGCTAGCTTAAAAATATAGCTAAGCTAGCCATAGGCCTAGATTATCATCATATTTTTGTAGTTTCTAACTGTAGTAACCAAATTTACTAAAAACACACACATAATTACGATACGCCCTGTATTTCAAAGATAAATGCGCCCAAAACTGAACAAAAATATCCGCCTAGATGAACTTCGTTTACTTCATTTTACGCCAGACAAGGCGATGAAGTGTCAAAATACGCGTCGAGGTTTTGTTATCAATATGTTTTTTGTTATGATTGTTCTAGTATTCTGGGTAGACATTGATCTACAGCTCTATATTTGTTTATCCCGAGGTCAGAGAGCTTTTTTTTATTTAACTGAGGTGCCTAATACTAAAAGTGATTGTAATCTTAGGACGCCAGTTATTTAGGTACACAATAGGAGGGGGGGAAGTCAACTCAAACAGTTCTAATATTTCCAATATTATGAATGGATTTTAACCTATGTAGTTAGGCATACACTCTGAGATGTGATCATTTATTTGACCTACTTTCAATTGTTGCCAAGGGCGTGACGTCACAGCCCAATAGAGCCCAAATGAGCTCCATGAATTTTACCAAACTGTAAAACTTCATAAATAATGAAGGTATTTTAATCCAGGAAAAACAGAATTATTTACTGTAAAATGTTTTTATAATCAACAAAAATTAGCGCACTAATATCACCAGAAATGTAATTTGTGTGTTGACAATGATGTCACAGTTCACGTGACTAACGAGACATGTATAATGTCACTTATAATATGTATTTTGTAAGTATATACTAGGTATACTATACAATGAAAAATAAGGAAGTTAATGGTTATTTTAACATTTTCAAGTTTTAGTTTAAATGAATATTCAACATTCATAGCTCAAACTGACTCCTTTATAATTGTAATCTCAAATGGTGGAAATCTTTCAGTTACCCACCTGGACCAATTGTAATTCAGGAAACAGTCATTATTTTTTAGACTCACTGTGTTTTTTACGTGTCGTTGAATATTTTGACAGTTGCTAATGTCTAATTTGGGTGCTTTAACTAATTTATTTGTGTAATATCTTTGTAGTCTGTGTAGTCTAGTATGTTCTAATTGAATGCATTAGTTGTATCAAAGTTTGTCATACGTCACAAAATCATTTTAATTGGATAGATTTTTGAGCGGTTCATAAATTGTGATGTTGCAATCTTCTATTTTATCACCCCTTATGTTCACTGATATAAATTGTTTAAAATAATGTCACATTGAAAATAATATAGGCATAATTATACTCAGCCTTGCCATAAAATAATCTCAAAACCTGAAATTAAAAGATTCTAGATTTTTTGAGTTTGTATAATAATGAAATTTCAGTGTCGTATCGGTTCTGAAATATTAGCCGATTTAAAAAGGAAATCTTAAATAAATTTATATATTATTGAAATAGAAAATGTTCAAAATTTTAACACAAGTTGTTTTATTTTATATAATTCAGATTAGGTACTTTCAAAATTTGCTTTTGTAAAATTTTGCCAATTTTGACTTAAATTGTCAGAACCCCCCCCCCCCCTCCCATAAGTTGGATTCATTTTATGGAAGCAGAATTCTACTTTCAGAACCGACATTTCAGGTGCTTATTTTCGGGAAATATTCTTTCAGGTGGCGCGAAAAGCACTGCTGTGGCCATCATGGTTTGGCGCCATTTCTCTGTCCAGGGCCGATTAAAATACCACTACAAGTCTTTGGCCTGTCCATTCTATACTGGCTTTCTTCCATGATATTACTGGCCTTTTTCCTTCTACTGATCCCTGAATATCTCTTTATCAAAACACGTACTTTGTTGAGCAAACTTGCTGCCGCAGTACGTATTGTGCTAGATATTAGAGATGTCCCCACACTATCTATTAATCATTTCGAAAACTATAAAAATGTATTGAAATGGCATAAAGACACGATAAAATATAGGCACCTAAAGAATATTTTTGCAAATTACTGGAATTAATCTTAGTGAAAATGCTAATTAGAGTGTGCCAATGCTTTAGTATTTTTTATAAAAATAAATTTTATTTTTCTAACAGACTAATTGAGCAGAAATTTGGTACAAAGAAGAATTTATCAACAGACACTGGAAACTGTTCAAATAAAAAAAACATTTTAATTTTAAATCTGAGCTTTCGTGCTTATTTGAAGCATATCATAAATATTATGATAAATAAATTAAATTGTTTTAAATGCCGATGACTGACGTCATTAGATGGAAAAAATAACCTGCCAATTAATGTCAAATTTGGTTAGGGAGATCTACTAATGCCAAGTCAGAAAGTTGAATATCGATTTTATAAATTTAATCAAAAATTTATATGATCAGCTCTATAATTGATAATGAAATTCTCTGATCTATTTCTGTTTCTCAAGTGTCCCACCCAAACTTGAGATCAATTGGACAAAGGTTAATCGTTTTGACCTAATGACGTTTTAAGCCCGTAGCTAAGCTCCCATATTGAGTTAATAAGAATTTTCTGTTCTTGTTGATAAAACTATCCAATTTGATCGATATATGTATGTGAAACAATACAAATGCTATTATGCATTATTAATATTTATGGCATGCAGTAATATATGGATGTTATGAACAAATTGAGTTTGAGTAAGAAAATAACCGGCACACTTGGAAAAGAAGACGTTGATGAATCCAAAAACTGGCACTTCTCGTAATGAGCGCGTGCACGGGCACACAGTAAGTGAACCGCTTTTCTGAAAGAACAATACAATACACACATTAAATGTTCGGATCGAATCGAAAGAAATCACTTTTTGTGCAGTATCTATGTAACCAGAAGTACTGAAGAAACATTTTAGCAATTTTATTAATCGGATTGAATGTTATTATGGTTTCCACAGAAATTGTTTATACCTACATACAAAATGGTAATCTTATTTAATTCTAGAACAGAATGTATGGTAGTTTTAGGTTAGCCTACCGATTCTTTATGCCAAGCAATGTTTTACTGATCAAAGAATCGCAAAACCAATAAGAAAAGTTTGATTTTTATTATTTTAAATGCGGATATATCCAGTAAGTATAGGTCAGTACTTTGGACACTGCATAATAGGTATCTTGTAATAAAACAAGTTACTAATATTGTACATATTATTGCGTTATCTGCATACTATTTATTTATTGTAACCAAAGATCAGTCATAACTACCTATATTTTTTACACTAGTTAATATTTGAACATTGAATTGTTTTTGTAAAGTTTTAGGGGAGATGAGCCTTTCTTTATATTTAATATCTGTATGCATTGAGAATTGCGAAATTCACATTCTTTTGTGTACATATAAGCATGAACAGAGCGGAAATATCCTTTAAACCAGACTTACTATCGATAGATTCCAGGCAGCCAATCGGATTTCTATGATTTCACAATGTACAAAATGTGTGTTTTCATATGGTAGTAATGTCTGTGCTCTGAAATATTTAGTTGTGTTTCAAAATATCCAACAGAGTATAATTCAAAACAATGTTTAGTGTATGTATTTGTGTTTTTGCAACCACAGTCGGTCAGACCTGTCATATAAAAGTAGTGGGATCTAGGAGACCTCACAGAAATGGGTGCTGTAATCAGGAAGATCAACCATCGAGGGCATGCAGGTCATATTTGAGAAGGGAAACATAGCAAAATTTGCCGTTTTTTGTTAATTTTGGGAGGTTTTTATGATACACAAAAAAGCGCAAAAACGGGAGATTTTCATGGGACAAAAACTGGAAATCCGGGAGATTTCTGATGTCTCCCGGAGATCAGGAAGTTATGGCAGATCTGATTGATTCAAATTAATTGATCAATGCTGTGACAAATATTTGGTGTCATAGCCTGCATTTATTTGAAAATAGGCATTGTAAATAACATAGAGTAAATATAGCTAGCTACTCTATGGTAAATAATATATACAACATTGTATTTCATAGGTTATATGTACATAGGTATTAAAATAAGTTTATCTTTGTGATTTATCATTACGAAATATTTTTATTTGATACTTTTTAATATATGGACGTTTTGATAAATTAAAAATGGCAACAAAGCAAAAAGCTATGGAATATTGATATTTTATGATTTTTATGATTGTTCTTATACATATGTCATAAACCTTGTAAAGTTTTGTGTTTCCATAGGTACACATATACAAGTAAACCAGCTAAAATATAATCTCCAGAATATCTCTCGATATATGTACATATATCTAATTGATATCTGTCTTATAGACTTGATTTTTATTGTCGTTTTACGAGTATGAGTTGATTGATAATAGTTGGTTTTAACCCGTTGCTGATAAAAAGGTATTGTTTTAGAACCCCTAGTATATTATAATCATGTTTTTCTTATTTGCGCTAAATTCTTTGAAGAATTTAAACATAAAACCATTTTTGCTTCCATATCTCGAGAGGACTTTCTTAAACTATTGATTCTTGCTACTCAAACAGATTATATAGCTATTCATTCTATTTTTTACAAACAGATTAATGGTCTCGCTATGGGTAACAATCTTTCTCCAATTTTAGCCATCATTTTCATGGATTTCT
>JAUYWI010088009.1:0-12524 GCA_034780595.1 Parotoplana pacifica
GGCACATAGCCGAAATATTTGTCGATTTAACTTTAATAAATTTGTATCTGAAGACATATTTTCTACTTTTCTTTAAAATAACGGAATGAAAATTAACGAGTAATTGACGATAAGCATATCTAAATTGCCTTGGAGTTGGGTTTGCAGACCAGCCATTTCTCAGTCCTATTTATTGCATTGAAAAATATTTCAATAAAAACTTGAAAAAAAAATTAAACAAAAAGAAGAAAACTTGAATTCATATCAGTATAAAATTCTCGAGTTTTCTTTTTTGTATTTAAAGTTTATTTCAATGTATCTTCAAATGTATCTTCAAGTTTAATAGTGTACATTTAGCTTTATTTAAAAAAGGCATCCATATATTTTTATTGGAAAGTTGTATTGCCAGTTTATAATTAATCACAATTTCTCTGAACACGTTTAGAGTTAAATATATCAAATAAATCGTTAAATATTCAACAAATCTGCAGTAACTAATACATCTGGATTTTTAAAATATGAAATATCAGAATCATAATATAAAGTTCGTAATGATATAAAGCAACTGACCTACTTAGTAATTCAGAAGCAAGGTTGACTTTCATTTTATGATTGTGAAATATAACAAGATTATTTTTTTAAGTTTATTTGCTAGATGAAGTCCGTGTGATGATTGAAGTTTATTTAGTTTAACTATATATTCCCACTTTACTTTCTCGTGACCAGGCCAGGCCCAAGAGTTGCGAACTAATTTTAAAATGTGTGGTGGATCAAGTATCACAGATACATTAAAATCAGGTTATAAAAGGATGGCAAAAATAAGGTTTACTATTAATTAGAGTGATTAATAACCGTCCCAAAGATTTTCAAGATCAGTTATATTATGCCTAGTACCATCTAATAGTAATACTAGCAACTGTGATATTACAATCTTTAGATAAACGGATAACTGTTTCTTTAGTCAATTTTCAAGTAATTTTTTTGAAATGACTATTTTTTAATTACCTTCTGTTTACAGAAGGAAAAAACTAAAATAACAGAAGACTAAATGAAAAATAATCTTTTGTTAGCAAAATAAACATTATCAAAATAACATAAAAAGAAATGAAATATTTAATTATTACGAGACAAAAAGATAATATTCAACAACTGTCAATAACAGAAAAAATTATTTCAATCACTGTCGCCTCTTCTTTGCTACTTGTAGAGCAGCCTCTTCGGTTGTTGATAGATTAGGTTGACATTTCACAGGCACGTAAGCATTGAAAAGTCGAGTAATTCCCGTCCTTCGTAGACCATGAAGAGTGTAATATCCTAGGTAGTCGGCTTTCTTCAGGGTATCTTTGAGGTAATCTTAAAGTGTGTTCTCACCCACAGGTATATCAGAAAATCCATTGATCGTAGCTCGAAAGTAAAAAGCCTTCGACAAAACATCCATTTTCTTGTATCGAATAAATTGAACATACATTTTCAGAAAGCGTACAGGACACCAATTTTTATCATCGCAACTCACCACTCTTACGGTTTTCGGCTTAGAATTCTTCCTCAATTATTCAAACACTATTCGTTATAGACAACAAAATCCTCACCGATCTCAAACATTGATAATCGAAGTTGTTGATGTTCGGAACTTCGTAGCATAAGCCTCACTCCGAGGAGAAAAATTAAAGTATTAAGTAACTGTTTTGGTGAATTTGATCCAAAGCAATTATTTTCAAAAAGAAAGCTTTCCATTCCAAAAGTAACCACGTCAGCTTTTTTTGGGTAACACCCGAAACCTTGCTTTTGTCTCTTTTCCATAACGTTGTTTAATGAATTACTCACAGATTCAAAACGCGAATCTTGAAGAAAGTTGTATTCCTTTTTGTATAGAGAACAGTGAGATTGCAAGCATAAATCAAACTCCAAGTAAGTGAGCGCTCCAAATTCTTGCTTTTTCTGGTTACGTATTTCTATCAAAAAGAAGGGAAGCCATTGACATATTTCTTCCATGGTTACCAGTTCAAACGACGCTGTCGGGACTTTCTTTGTAGATAAGTTCAAACGTTTATTCTTTTCAATAACCCACTCCTGCCATAATTTCAAAACGTACAATAATTTTTTGGCTGTGTTTTCGGAGTACTTTTTATGCTTTAGCAGTTCCACTGATTCGTCATCCTCATTCCCAAATCTCCAATCGTCGTCAACTTCTTCCAGTGACTCGCCACTTTCCAAAACAAACTCGATTAAATCGTCCGGCAAATCACCCTTCCTTTATGATGATAAAAACGCTGACGAGTGTAATTTCTCTATTTATATTTTCAGTATGAACTCTATTGATTAATCAACATTCTTAACATTCTCGACTCTATACAGTCTGGTATTTAGTAGAAAATTTAGAAAGATATTACGTAATCTCAATTTTGTGAGATTATATAGTAAAACTGAAAACTAAATGAAATCATCTACACCATACACCAAATTAGAAGATTTAATGAATATGATTCAACCGAAACAATTGAATATTGACTAAATTTGTTAGTACCCTCACTGCCTGGTTAAACTCCACTGCCTCTCGGCACTCTAGACTAGTGTCGTTTAACCACGGCAGCTCGCTTCAATAAATAAATATAGATATATAGATATATTGCGTCACTATAGAATATACATAGTATGTCCCTGATGATTACTCATCAAAAATTTAAAACGTGCGTATATACCGGCAGTGATTCTGTAAATATTAAGAATTCAAGTATTTGAATCTTACCTAAATTTGTTGCTTGGAATCGAGGAACAAATTGTTTCAAACTTTCCATAAAATTATTTTGATTACAACTAAATGTGTAAACAATTTTTTGTTTTTTCAGAAATGTAATAGTAAAGTCGTATCCATTCAGTTCAGCAAACGATAAAGAAATATCAATTTCATTTACAGTCGCTATGTTATCCAATATGAAATACACACCATAGGAACATTTAGGAACAATACTTTCCTCTATTGTTTTAGGTACATCTGTCGAGGAATATTTCAAAGTATTTAACTTAAATCCATTTCGGTCACCAGAAGAACGAATAATATTCGAAGATGATCCGTTTGTAATTAATATTTTTGAATCTATAGTACTGAATGTCAGTTGCTGCGCCTTGCTGATATAAGAAGCAAGTGCTGTTTTCTGAGCATTTGTACTAGCAAAGAGAAGGGTGAAATTCAATATGGTTTCAGAATCCAAATATCTTGGAGCAAAGCGAACGTCAGAATTCATATTACATACTTCTAAAATTCCAAGCCCTTCACATAACAATTTAGTTTTCTCATTATCAATTGTGTCTTTGTGGGTTAAAATGCTTAGTGGAATTATTAAGGATATTTCAATAACATTTTCTGGATTAAGGCACTTTTTAAAGTTAGGGTCAAAAGCCAAATTTTCATTACACGTTTCTACAAAACAAGTGATGACATTAATCCTAGGAAGAATAAAAAGTTGAGAATCTGCTCCACACCAATATATTCGGTTTTCAAAAGTACCAAATGTTCCAATATAGTTGTTTGGATTTAAAGCTAGATCAGTAAATATTATTGATGAATTGATAAGCTCGATTTGATAGTTGTTTGGACCTATGGGTAATTGCTCTGGTGTGCATGACAAACAGTTTTGATTGGTATTTGTTGCACAGAAGAAATTTCTGTGTTCTGAGTTATCAGAACAAGGAAGTTTCAATGTCGCCCGACAAAACCAATTGTAAATGTCATCTTCTGTCTGAATTTCAAATTTGGAATAATTGGCAGATTTTTGGCAGCGAATTAGTTTCTTGTATGTTGTGTACAGGTCTGCTCTTTTGAACCCAACTGCTAATAGCGATACTGGAACCAGTGTAGCAAAGCAATTAACCTAAATATCATAATAAAAGCTGAAATTATTCAAAAACTAAAGGTGGTTTTTGTTGCCTCGAAGTTGATTCTTCAATGGATAAACTGTTCGATGGTTTGATGTTTAATAAATCTGATAATATGCAGCCCGAATCCTTCTAATTAAAAATTTGAGGTGGTAATGCCAGTATTGATATCAATTTATAGTAGTCTTTTTATCAATATTCTGCAGTAGTTTCTCCATTTTTTAGGCAGATTGAATTATTTAATCTCTTTTTACTTTGGAGATTTATTATATTTATAATTTCTTATTGATGTAGTTGCGGGAATGAGAATTAATACATGTTTAAAGTGTGAACTAATTTAGTGGTTTATAACGTTTTATTAATTACTGTTTACAGAATGATATCCTCTAAAAGCAATATTTATTTTAGTTTTCCGAGCTTTAAAATAAATTTGATAAAAGTGTAAAGTTAGACGTTTTTATTTCCTCAATGACATCAGAGTGAAAAATCATTTAAGAGTAATAAGTCATCGAAGAAAAAAGAAATCAAAATTGTTCGAACTGACAAAAGAATGGAGAAACTGTTGCAGAAAATTAATAAAAGACCACTAAAAATCGTTATCATTTATAGACTGTCATTGTCATCACAGGTTTTCAACCAAAACTTCAATAGTTTTGATATCAAAGAATTCTGGACTGCAAATTAACAGATCTAATTAAACATCAAAACCATCGAGCAGTTTATCCTTGAACTATTTAGTAAGTGAGCAGATAAGGTTTAATCAAACATTCCAGTGACAAAGGTTTAAATAGCTTATTGTATACATAATGTGGGTACTTACTATTAAAATTATTTGTCTTAAGTCGCACAGTGGGCACAAGAAAGCTCTGGGCTCACTCGAAGTAATCACTCACTGTATTTTCTTATGCTGAACAATATTGGTGAAAACTAGTTGCTTCAATTTGCGTCAAATTTATACTAAGGACTTGTGTTGATGTTACAGGTAATTTAAAAAAGTGACGTGGTCCGACATTTACATGAATGATGTTTTTATTAAAATTATGATTAAATATAATACTCCTTACAAAATACATAAATTTTATAAAAATATTTTTTACAAAACATCTTTCCCGTAACGTTAGACCACACATTTTTTTAAAAATTATTTGCAAAATCAGCAGAAGTCAGTAGTATAAATTTTACATAAATCGAAATACTTTTTCACCAATATTTTTCAACATGGCAAAAATACATCGAGTGACTACTTTGAGTGATCACAGGGCTTTCTTGTGTCCATTGTGTAACTTAAGACAATTTTAAAAAAAATTACTCATAGTATGTATACAATAGGCCATTTAAACCTTTGATTCTTGGGAGGAATTTGAATAACTCTCATCTGGCTCCCGGACTAACTAAATCCTCGAGGAAACAAAAACTGCATCCATTTGGATACATCACCTAATGCATGGCGAGAACAGACAGAAACAACAACTACACAAATAAAAGTCAGAAATGATGTCAACATTTCAATATCATTTTTAAAGGTAAACTTTTTTTGTACTAGAAGATAGAAAATTTGAGGTGGGGCTTCATTTCCACACCCCCAAAAAAGTGTGGGCTGGCCTTAAGTCACCTATATCTAAGTAGAGTCTGAGGAACTATAGGCAGATATACAAAAAGAAATTATGAAAAATTGAAATTTCTTTAGAAACTTTGAATTTGCGTCTCCAATTTTATGATTTTTGTTCTTTGGTGTCCCTAGTATCCTTGTCCCATTTTAATGTAGAAAGTTTTTAGGAAATTCGGATTCTCTATCCAACACTACTAAAATCTGGTTGTATCAAATTTATTTATATAGGTAGATATACCCATTACTTCTGAAAGGTGATCAGGGCAATCTTAAACTTTTACTGAGATGCTAGGAACATCACCCAACAGAACAGTACTAACATCATAGAATTTAAAATATCTACCAAAAGAAGTGCAAGTGAACAGTCATTAAAATTCAATTTTTTTAAATACATATATCTCTAACAAAGCTCCATTTTGGGTTCAAAATTCATGAATATAATTTAATCATCAAATTCGCTATGTCACTGTTATTGACATCAGTTTGCATCACATTTCTTTGGTGCCTAAAGTTCAGAGAACAATATTTTTGTGTTAGGAATATCAAACAAGAAAAATCATAACAAAATTAGCGCAGGAGCTAATTGAAGTGGAAAAAAAATAATTTTCATCAAATTTATTTGGATAACCTACAACTTCCGAAAATCCTGGCCAGCCTACACTTTTTCAGGGGTGACGAGTGGTATTTAGCAATATAGCTGCAATTAGGTATTACATGGACTAGGGATATTAAGCAGCACACATTTACAAATATACGGTCAATGAATATGTTTCACATTGTAAAACAATGGATAAAATAATGGCATTAAACGATTTACCTTCACTATGTGAAATTTTGCAAAAGCACTAAGAGATTCGTTGCCAGATTGTAAAATTTTTGCTCGAATATCATATGGACAAGCAAAAAATTGGAACAGCTTTCGAGCCTGTTTGTCATGGCACAAAGCGCAATATACATTTTTATAAAGATGCCCACTTTCAATATCAATAGCTAAAATCATATCTTCATAATTTGTTGGTTCTCGATTGCATTTGTCTACCACAGACTGATGATGATTTGTACCAGTTGGACATTTAGTATATACAATTACATTTTCTACAATAATGTCATCAATATTTGCTTTGTTGATATATGTAACCAACGGAACACAGCTTGTGGTTAGTGAAATATTTTTAAAAGAGATATTGGCTAATAGGGACCATTGGTAAAGATTTTCAATTGAAGGGCAACAAACACCATAAATTCCGCAATCCTTTTCAGTACTACAAACTATTTCAGCATCATCGAAACAATTTGCTGGTACATCTCTTCCATTAAACTTTCCTAAAATTGAATCAAACATAAAATATTCTTTGTTTAATCAGTATCAAAATTGTAGTGCTTTAGTGTAAGTATAAATTATCTCATTCAAATTACCGATTTACACATTCAACTTTTGCGTAGCATCACATTAAGACATTAAATTCACAAAATTCAATTCAATTTAATTAACACATTCAAACACATTAACACATTCAAACACATTCAAACAATTTACAAACTCAAATTAACAAACTAAATAAAAGATTGTATTAATTAGTGTACCAGTATATGTAAGTTAATTTATTTAATATTTACTATACAAACCAAAAGTGTTAAATGAAACCAATTTGTATCCATTTCTTTTAAAACAAATGCAAAATATCAAACTTAAATAGCTTTGCTTAACGCAAATAATATACATAGCACCGAACATTATTTTTTACGCTATTTTGTTTCTGTATATTCTGTATATTTTGTATATCCAAAAGTTAACCATCTGCATATTTCTTCTTCCAGCTAAAAAGAGTTGGCCTAAAATGCAAAACCTTTTTGCCCAAAGAATTGCTGCTGAAGTAACAAATATGAACTTTAGTATTTGTTGCTTCAGCAACAATTATTTGGCAAATTTCATAATACGCCATGCACGATGTCGAAAATTGTTTAAATCCATAAGTTAAAATAGACTGTAAGATGAAGAACATTAAATAATACTCTTTGATACAAGGAACAATTAGGTTTAAGTGAGTTCTTCCATAATCAAAAATGCTTGATTCAAATATGTAGTCCCTGCAACAAACTTAAAGTGATCTGTGTTGTCGTTAATGGGGTATATTCTGATACTAACAAGTCCTGCTGTTTCACTAAATGCTAAGGTATGTTCAAAATTTCCTCCAGTAAAAGTGAATATTCAATTTGTTAATTTGAGTCTGTAAATCAGTAATTTGAATATGCTAATTTAAATGTGTTAATGAATTTGAAATTGGTTTCTGTGGATTTGAATGTTTTAATGCGATGCTAAAGAAAATTTAATGTGTAAATAGGTAAGTTGAATGTGCAGAACAGGAATTTGAATGTGTTGAACGAGAGAATCTTTACTGCAGCCAAACCTACAAAAAATAAAACCAAACCAAATAATATCTGGCAAGCCTTGACAGTACTATTATAGAATTGAAAAATTATTGCTTCAACAACTTTTCTAGATCAAATTATATCTACATATGTATATTGTGCATCTTATTCTACACCCAAGATAAATAGTTAGGTAAACTTGGTGTCTGAAAGTACCATCTTGTTAATAAATTTAAAAAAACACCATCTAGTCATAAATGAAAAATATAAAATTGATTTTATGTTCCTAAAAATAACAATAATTTTGTAGTGTGATATTTAGGACTGTCAGCGGTGAGTTTAAACCATTTTTTGTGTACAATTGATCTGGCAAGCTGCTTAAACATATATTCAATTATTGAAATAGCTTGAAGAGAATTGAAAGTTCAGTTTACAGTTGTGTATCAAAACTATCACACGTTTCGGTTTCAACCAGAAATCATTATCAAAAAATTAATTAAAATATAAATCAAATATTACATAGCTACAATAAGAGACAATAAATCAATATTAAGTAATCACTATTTAATATTGGCCAAAAATAGCAAAAAGTGAGTTAGCTCACACCATAAAATAATTGAAATATGCATAAAAGTGAATTAGCTCACCTCGTAAAATAATTGAAATACACTCAAAACTGTGTTTGCTTTTTAAGTAATTAGAATTTCCATGAGCTAACTACTCTTGCAAGACGCTGAATATGTCGAATAGACGCATTATTGGCTTCAACCCATTCTGTATGTCCGCACAACTGACATTGTTTCCGGTTAGAGTTTTGACCAAAAAATAATATTTTCTGATTTAACTTCGATAAATGAATGGCAAATTGTAAGTGACTGAAATACATATGTGCGAATTGACAGAAATTTAATAATTTGTTTGAAATAATCGATACAACTTTGTGTTCCAGCATGCATACTTATTAAACATAGATCGATATTTGTCTATCTATAGTGTTCTGCCGAACCAGTTATTAGGCAGGTTCAATTCTATGGCATCCACTTTCTCCATCCTTCTCGGTTTGCTGTCCGGTCCTTGCAGATGTTCTTATTATTGCTTTCAGTTGGTTCCATTTATTGTTCACATTTTCTTGATTGATATTGATTAACTGTTGTTCAACTTGATTTGCGTAGTTAGTTTTAATGCGATAATTTTTCAATTTTCCAAGTTCCATTTTCTTCGATCGTTTCTTTTTAATTTTCTTAAATTTCAGATTTGTTTTTATCATGACAAGGTTGTGATCGCTATCACAGTCCGCTCCTGGATAGCTCCATGATTTTTGACGCTATTTCTAGATCCTTGTCTTACTGCAATGTACATAGTCATTTTGGCATCGGAATCTATCTTCTGGGCTTTTCCATGTGTACCGTTTCTTTTTGTGCTGTTGAAATAGTGTATTTGTGATGGCTAGTTTGTGTAGTCTGCAGAAATCTACGAATTATTGTCTTCTTGTGTTTATTGTTCCCAATCCAAATTTTCCTACTTCTTCGTTGATTTCTTCTCCTACAATACCCATTAGTACAAGATTATCATTTCTCTTTGTTTCTTGAATATGTTCTTCAATTTCTTTATATACCGTTTCAATTTCGTCGTTGTTGTGGTCTGATGTTGGCATACTAGTTGTTCGGTTCTGCTTCTAATACTGTTAATATCATCCGTTCGGTTTTCTGTATTATTTTGGTAGTTCTTCCTGAGTGATGTTGATCGAGGATTATGGATACTCCTTGTTGGTGTTTATTTCCTCCTGAATAGATGATTCGGTAACCGTTGCTAATGAACTCTCCAGGTCCTTTCCATCGTGTTTCGTATAGTCCCAGGATGTTCATTTTGTATGTCTTCACTTCTTCGAGTACATTTTCCAATTGTCCATCCTGTAGCATTGTTTGCACATTCCAAGTTGCAATCAGTATAGTCTAATTTGTTAAATGGAAGAATTTGTTATTGAATCGGCTTTCATAAAACCAAACCTTGATAAATCTCTTAACCTTAGTTCGGGTTTCTTTAACATTTCCAATAGTTTAGCTGCCAATATTCTTAATAGTATTTGATTTCCTTTTGTTCTGTTCTCTCATTACCTATGTAAACTTTTATTCGGTTTGTTCAATTTGTAATATTAAATAGTGATTACCTCAATATTGATTTATTATCTCATATTGTACCCCTACATATATACATATATCTGTAGTTTTATATTTTAATAATTCCTTGATAATAATGGTTTCTGTATGAATCCGAAACATCGGAGAACTAATTCTTTTAATTTTTAATATTGTGGCTGTTTTAATTATCACATCAATCCTTATTACTATTTTGTTTCATAAACAATCATTTTTATGTAAGTATAAGATTGGCCAAAGAGGTCTAAAGATAGTTAGCTCTCCCAAAACAAATTCCAAAAATTCTTAAAATAAATTAAATTGAATATGGTTTGCAATGACATTTAGGTTCGTATGGCTCCAAGTAAACATTAATTTTTAAGTAACTAGGTATTTGAGTAGGTACATGAATTAAATAAATTTTTAAGATTTTATAGCTAACATTACAAAAGCGAAAATATACATAAAGTAATTTTAAAAAAACAGAGATTGTTAATTATTGATAATATGCTTAGAGGTACGATTAATAGATGTACCTGTCTTTAGTTTTCTCGCCTTTGTTACTTCTAAAATCTTATAATATAATTTAATTCATATACTGAAATACTTTTGATCGGTGTCTGTCTTTCAAGATAATATTACTCAGATTATCATCAAAGCCAGAAAGGGACTATCTGCCCTCAAAGCAATTACTGTTTCCAAGATGCCCCAGAAGCTTCTTCCTTCTAATAGCATATCAAGTTTTGGTCCTTTCAATCATTGACTACCTTATCCCAGACTCAGATTTCAAAGACCTGAAATCAATCAAAATGAAGCAATGCGTTCTATTCTGGGCTGTACCAAATGTAGCTCTACAATGACCATGTTTTACTATCCAGATCTTTCCTTTATTGTTCCTCATCGTCACAAAGTTACACAAGTAAAAGCGTTAATGAGTGCTATGGCCGGATTAATCAACCTCACCATAAGAACATTGATAACATATACAAAATTATGGGCGGCACAAAAGAGGTTCTTCTTGGGTTTTACAAGCTATCGCATCAGTTAATGAAATTTTTAACTTTGAAAATATTACTAAAGGTCCCGTTTGGATTAAGTTTCCCTCTAGTTTAGAGTCTTTCATTAAAGTAATTGCTACCCTTAATCGTGTTTTTTGTGACTGGCCATCTAATGCTACGACAGTTGAAATTCAAAGCCTCATCAATAAAAATTCCAGGTGTACGGATGTCATAATATTCACAGACGGATTCTGTTTGTCGTGGAGTTAACTCCGAATGGGTATTTCTCATTGTTGATAAAAGAATTCATTAAAACATTGGCATCTTTGAAACAACAACATCTAGTATGGACACAGGGAAATCCATGCAATGTTTGAAACTCTAGCATGGATTGCCACCACCTATTATAAGCATATTTTTTGTCACTGACTCTTTAAGTATGCTAGCTGAATGGATTCAACTCATCAAATGCAGAAAACTGAAGAAAACAACATGGATATTCAGTCCAGGACACGCTGGGGTAAAGGGTAATGAGCGAGCTGATTTCCATCTAACATTGTTAAAATGATCAGCATGAATAGAACATAGGAAAATGACAGCAAAACCTGGACAATTGATATCCTGAAATCAAAAGGATTTCTTTGTGAAAGCAGTCTTGATGTCTCAGGGAAGCAGAGATATCTTCAAAATCAATTGGCGTTTGGTACTATCAGTTTATCAACGCTACGCTGGACACCCAAAAAGAGGACGGAGTAAATATGGGTCACTCCCGATTGTTCTGTAACCAAGTAACTGAAATACCTAGTTACTTAATAATGTCTAATAGCTATACCAACTTTAATATTATAGCTAACCATATTCAATTTCATTTATTACAAGATTTTTTGGAATTTGTTGTGGGAGAGCTAACTATCTTCAGGCCTTTTTGACCAAACTTATTTCATTTATTTTTGTTTTATTAATAAATTTTATTTAACTAACTAGATAATTATTTGTAGTAACTCTATCTTTAGATCATTAGAAAGTCATTCGCATTTTCTCTATAACAATATCTTGCTCCATAAATTAGTCTATTTTATAATATCAAAATGAGGTATCTCAAGAACCATACGTCGTATTAACGTAATTATTGTTGCATACAGCATCTAATTTTATGTTTCATTGTGCCAAATTTCATTTAATTCGGTGAACTTTCGTTTAACTAACACATATTATTCGTTTCTAGGGTATGAACCAAATTAAAACATATTTTTATAGCGCCAAATTTCATTGAAATCGATTAAAGTTTAGGTACCTTATCGGTGCTGCAGAAATAAATATTAAAGAAAGAAGAGACAATTTTAGAAAAATGGCTAAATTTGAAGATTAATAACTGAAAAACTATGATTCGATTTCTATGAAATTTGTACACATTATTAATATCACAGAATAATCATATATACAGAATGTCGACTCTCACTGGATCTGAATCTTTTCTATAGTGTACCTTGTTACCTTGTCCCGTCAAGTCTGGTAAGACTTCTGGTGATGCGCATGACAAAGTCTCTCCAAACGTGCCTG
>JAUYWI010088020.1:0-12524 GCA_034780595.1 Parotoplana pacifica
CGCCTAACTCGAACGTGTCGCCGTTGTGTAGTCTGTACAAGATGAATGAGGGTCTCATCACTCCATACAACAGAACGCCATTGTTCCACGGTCCACGGTCCACTGTACTCTGTTCTGACGATGACGTTACAGTCAATAGAGGCTTCTTGCGAGCGATATAACTCATCTACTCACATTCGCTGTGCTAGCGTCAACACCCAGTTTCTGAGACCATCTCTGGCGAAGTCCACCAGTAGAAGTTCCCGGATTGGCAACAGACATTCGGGCTAAGCTCTTGTCTTGTATTGGAGACACGAGGTCTTCCTGATCGCGCCAGATCTTCCACGGAACCTGTTTCTCTGAACTTAGAAATAAGATCGGAGATTGTTTCTGGCCTTACATAAAAACGTGCAGCAAGCTGCCTGTAGCTCCAACCTTCTTCTTGCAGTGTGATAATTCGAATTCGATCATCGTGTGACAAAGGCATCTTGAACAACAAAACATTGGTACCCTACGGTTTGATTGATACAAAATCTGATTGTTTAATCAGAAATAAATAATTTTTTTTAAATTTTAGCCTTAAAATTTATTTTGCTGACTTTTATTCACTTTTTTATACTGTTACGGTTACTTTTGAAAGGGGTTGTATATTTAAAAAATTAGAACTCCTTCTATTACATGAAAGACAAGTTTTTCATATAATAGAAGGGTTCTTATTTTTTTTTAATATTGTCACCGTAATAGTGGCCTACTTACCTACAGATAATTATTTATATAGGTCAAAAGGTAGTAATATGTAAAATCATTTTTAGGTGTTAGCTCTAGCTTTTGTATGAATACTAGATAAGTGATATTTTAAAACATTAAAGCTGTCAAAATGTAGTTTATTATGAAAAGTTATTACTTTGTTTAAATGTCCAATGCACTCAATGTTTCTGATTTTCTTTAGAATTTCTAAAGACTGATGTATACACTATAAGTTTTCAAATGTTTATTGACTTTGTTAGCTTTAATGTTCTAAAATACTATTCATACTAGCAGTATTACTTAGTGAAAACTAACCCTAAATATAATATAATATATTTTAGGGTTTGAGTTAATACACATATTGACCTTTTTGGTTTTTAATTTCTTTTCATTTTGTAATTAATTCATATAATTCATAGCTGTGTCAGTAATTTTTTTGCTTACAGTATTGGTATCCCTAGCTCATTAAATGAAAATTCAGATATGATAACAAAGGTTTCATGTGGTCAGATGACCATAAAATCATAGATGTTAGGCATAAATTAGTAATAAATAGCTTGTTTCTATGGCATATTTCTAAAAGTAAAATTGGTTGAATGATAGTTCATATAAGGTAATATTGGTAAAGTTTCATGTTGTGAAATACCAAAAAACAAACATTGCTATTTGATATAAATTTTGCTAAAGTTCCTTATTGCTATGTAATATATAGCACTAGTTACCTACTAAGATAAATATATATATAATAAAGTTCATATATGGTAACTAAGGTTTCATGTGGTCAAGTAAACATAAACCATAGTTGTGTTAAATATTGTAAAAATATTTTGTTGTCATTTTGGTGTCTCTAGCGACAGTTGCTAAATGGAAAGTTAATTAAAATAAAATTTATATATGTAGCAGGTTTTATATTGTTAAATACCCATAATACCTTGTTAAACAGGATAAATTTGTGAAAAATCCTTGTTCATATGCAATATTGGCATCCCTAGCAACCACATCCGAGAATGGATTTTTACTCCTTTTCCTATAGTTACTCTGGGTGCCAAATTTCATAAAATTGTTGATGTTTAGACTATAATATCAGTTCTGAAGATGGAAAAGTAGATACAACATAATAAAAAGCTCTATTTTGAGATACTGTATCTCCTAAACTACTAGGCTGATTTGATAAAATTTGGCACACATACTTAGCATCAGAGCTTGAACAAATGTCACAAATCTAAAGTGGGGAAAACAGTTAATCTTTTAATGAGAAGAGGTCAAAATGGCATATTTTAATGATCCTATGTAGCCCATAAGGCAAGGCTGAGCTTTGAAGCTAATAGCCAATTGCCAATGGCTTAGATCAAATTTCTATATTTTGTAAATGATTGCATAATTAATGGATTTGTAAAACGAATGGAAAAATAACAATTAATTAGGATATAACTTTTCTAGCCATCACTTGAAAGTCTAGCTTCATTTTTACCAATCACCAGCAGACACTAATTCACCACCATTAAGAAATGCTAATTAATTCCAAATATTATGGTTGAACTTGTGTAAAACCTAAAAAATGTTGTAATAGGTGTTCAATTTTTGGGACATGACACCCTGAATGAACATTTAGAATTTAATATTATTTAAACAATATGCATATTCCTGTGGAAAGAGAAAACACTGTATATGAGTTAATAATGGATATTTGTTCTATTTTTGATGAGGAAACTTATGCAAATAATGAAAATGTTCAAGAAATCCTCCAAAAACGAAAAAACCTTATCTACAACAATGTAAAGGAAACCACTGCATATGCATATACAGTTATTTCCCTTTTCATAGAGATAATGAAATGATATATCTAGAAAGGGAAAAGGAATATTCTCAATAATTCAAAATGCAATAAAATTTTAACACATGTAACAGAAACATTACTAGTCTTTTGGGACCAAAATCCAACATAATTGATTAAACAATGCCCAAGTTATAGTAACAAATGTTTTGTTTGATTTCCAAAAAATAATTTATTGCTGCATATACTTGTAGAGATTTTCATTGCCATGGCAGCATAGCTATAAATATCTTTTTTTAAGTAGGAAGAAGAAAACAACTAAATGAAATGTCAATAACAATGCTAGTTGCCATTATATATGAATTGGGATGGATTTGTAGGACACCAACTAGCCATTGACAGGTCATAAAAAATAAACAACACTATTTAATTTTTGTGGGCTAATCCTTTTTCAGAATTTTGATTTTTTTGAAAACACTTCTTTTAACTTTGAAACCATAATATTGCTCACAAAGCAAATTCTAAAAATTAAATAATGTATAGATATTATTTTAGCTCTAGCTTGATGTTACTACGTAATAAGTTTTTATGCACATAAATTAATTAATTTTTTAACAAATCTAAGAAAAAAAATTGCCAAAATTGTGGTGATATGGGATATTCATGCCACTTTTAGAGGTCATTTATATCAAAGAAATTAACTAGATGTAAACATAATAGTTTAATTTAAATCATACATTAATATACTTATGTTGTTGTAGGTAATTGATAATGGCAAAGTTTGGGATCTAACTAGTGAATAGAACAATGTAACTAATAGATATACATTCATTAAGTAGTATTGAATTGTACCTAAACAAACCACAGTTTGGCCCTATTTGGCCCTATTTTGCTCTATTATTTTTTAACTAAATAGTTCTCTAAGATTAATATTATTTTATTATTATTATTGTTATTGTTATATTTAAAAAATATATAATGTGCATCAAAGCATCACTACTGTCTGAAGTATATATATTACATCTAAATTTAATGAAGTATAATAAAAATACCTATATTCTTTTGTAATGATAGTCTAATGGAAATGGGTTATTTCATAGATATTGTAGGCCAATTAGTGCATATAACAATCTCAGAAATGAAGATACAATATATTAAAGCTATAGAAAATGGCAGATAGAGCTATGGAGATAAAATATAATATATGGATCTAACAGACTATCAAATGGACTTGTCTGCATTATAGATTTGTTTTATTATTATTGACAGTTAGTTTGTATGTTAATGCTAAACATTTTATCCTTGTAGCCACCAAAGTCTAAATCAAACCAATTTAAGGCAAAATCAGAAAAACCAAAAAAGAAAAGATTGAATGCTGAAGGTAAATTACATTAATTTCGAAGACTAATATTTTACCTGTGTGTATAAAATGCTTTATTTCAATCAAAAAGGCTTTTATTTATATTTATTCTTTAAATTTAAATATAATTAGTTAAATTTACATTTCTTTCTTTGTAGAAGAGAAACAAAGAAAAAAAGCTGAATTATTGGCTAAAAGGGAGGAAGAAGAACGACATAGGCTTTTGGCTGAACAGGCTGAATTAGATAGAATTACTGAGAAAAAGGTAGAGTGAATTGGAGCTATAAAGAAAAAATATATACATAGGTATATTTCTATGTAGTCGATTCGTTAAAATCTTGCAAATAGGGCTTCTATAAATTTGACAGATTGGAACTACAGAGATTGATGATCTTACTAGCTTTTTTTAATTGAATCATTGTAACTGCTTAACTGGAGATGTTCATTGTACCATATTTCAAGAATTAAGCTTTTTGACCAGCTATATCATATAGAACAGTCAAGTGTATAAATTTATTTACATCTGTGAATTTGGAGAGTAAACCTTGACTGTTCCACTGAAGAACTGACAGGACCATTCTATAACATTTGGAGTTAGAAATAATTAATTTCAGTATAAAAATCTTAGAGTGATTTTATAAAACGTAATTTCCAGGATCTAAGAGTTCCATTTAATAGTGAGAAAAGCAACTTGAAATTTTAAATGTAAAGTAGACATGCATTGGGTACGTAATTTGTCATATTTTGTTTATAGAACACACTTCTAACTCACTTCACTCCTAGACAATTTTAGGAACTCTTAGTTTCTAGGAAGGTAACTCCTTGATATCAACTCCTTATTTTAAGAGGCTCCAACCAAACTCCTAGCTTTATAGAAAAGTAACTCTTGAAATTGGATGCCTTCCTAGATCCTAATTTTAAAGAACAGGCTCCAGCCCTTACGAGAAGGATGTAAAATTTTTCTACTTTAAAAAAATTGTTATATGAAATTATACTTTTTACTAATGTTTGTCAATTTGTTTAGGAATTGAAGTTACGCAAAATCGAATTTGATGAATTTCGACCATTGATCCACCAGTTTGAAGAAAAATTTCTAAAACATTGTGTAGATAGACAAGCCAAAGAAAAGGTAATTCCGCACATTATTGATGTGTATTCTTCATCATGTTGTTTTTCATCTTTTTAAATTAAAAGACCAAAAGGTAAAGAAGTAGTGTATTATCCCAAACCAAATAAATCTACTTTAGGTGTCAGCTCTCACTAGGTTAGTATGAATGCTGTAGATAAGTGATATATTAAAATATTAAAGCTATCAAAATGTTGTTTATTATGAAAAGTTAATACTTTGTTTAAATGTCCAACGCCCTCAATTTTTCTGATTTTCTTTAGAATTACTAGACTTTGAAGTATATTACATAATTTTTTAAATGTTTATTGATTTCGTAAACTCTAAAATTCTAAAATATCATTTATCTAAAAACAATACTATTCATACTAGAAGTATTACCTAAAAATGATTTCACATATTTTAGGGCTTGAGTTAATACACTTTTTGACTTTTTTGGTCTTAAATTTCTATTCTTTTTGTAATGAATTCATATAATTCATAGTTGTGTCAGTAAACTTGTTGTTATGCGGTATTAGTATCCCTAGCTCATTAAATGAAGTTTCAAATATGGTAACAAAAGTTTCATGTGGTCAGATGACCATAAAATCATAGATGTTTGGCATAAATTAGTAAGAAATAGTTTGTTTCGATACCATATTTCTTAATGGGAAATTGGTTTCCTGTGGTAAAATACCAATAAAAGCATAGCAATGTCAGATCAATTTGGTAAAGTTCCATGTTGCTATGCAATATTAGCATTTCTAGCAACAGTTACTATGAGCAATGTATATAATATAAAAGTTCATATATGGTAACTAAGGTTTCATGTGGTCAAATAACGAGAAATAATAGTTGTATCCAATATTTATAAAAATAGCTTGTTGTTATGCCATTTTGTTGTTCCTAGTAACATTTGCTAAGTGGAAAATTGATTAAAGGAAAAGTTCATATATCCAAAAATTCCTTGTTGTTATGTAATATTAGTGTCTCTAGTAACAGTTACTTAGCGAAATGTAGAAATAACTAAGACTTCATGCTGCCAATTAACCATAAACCTTACTTGTGTGTCAAATATTTGTAAAAATAGCTTGTTGCTATGTCATTTATTGTTCCTATCAAAAGTTACTAAATGGAAAGTTGATTAAAGGAAAATTAATTAATATAGTAGCAAAGCTTTTATGTTATCAAATACCCATACTACCAGTGTTATGTGGGGTACATTTCTGAAAAAATGTCCCGTTGCTATGCGATATTTGCGTTCCTAACCACTTCACAAAGTTACTCTTTAACACCTGACCCTAGATGCAAAATACATTTTCAATATTTTTTTGGCGATTATAGATATTTTGGCATTCCTAAACAAAAAAATAAAAAAATGATTGAACGAATTCGGTTTTCTATAGGCTGTAGACATATGTTCCACTTATGGAACGTTCGGCGGATATGATAGTTTATTTTTAGTATTTTTTATTAAATAAATTTTAATTTCATTCTGTTTATTTATGGTAACTTTATAATATGCCATTATTGTAAAAAATATGTTCGCCATTTAGATTATAAGTCTTCTATATTGAAATGATTCTTTTCGAAAAAAATCACCCTTATGCAAATAAATGTTGATTGTACACTATTATATTTTGTATGTTGAGTCTATTATGAACTAAATGCCCCAGGCAAAATTATTTTACCTATATATGTTTATAACTATTGATTACACTATTGCTTGAATGTAATGTGTATTATGAAATAAATTGCTCAAGACGATATCATTCAACTGGTTTATGAGCCCTGATTTATTTTATTACGTAACAACATTCAATTATAAATTATAAAATTATTTAGCTACATTTGCGTATTCAGATCATATAAATAAGTATTTTAGGTTATAAAATAAATACTATTTGATTTTGATAGTTTTAAAGGTAATGAAAAACTAATTTGTTTCCACTATTTTCATAAAGATGCATAGATATCTTACTTTAGAGGAAGCAGTATAGAAAATTATTGAGGATTCTGCTGAACCTGAAATCATAATTATACCTTTAGAAGACAATTACAGAGAAACAGAAGATAAGGATCAACCAGAAGCCAGAGATGTCCTTCCAAATGATGTGGCCGAAAATCTTAAAATTATTCTAAGTGTCGAATTGTGTAGCTTGTGAAAAGTGGTATGTCTCAAACGGATGTTGCGATTCTATTCAAGGTACCACAATCTGTTGTCTCAAAGACTATGAATTGGGATGCAGACAAATTGTCATTGTCTCCAGGGAAGCGCCCAGGACGTCCAAGAGTGACATCAGAGAGAACCTATCGTCGTATTTTCAATTTAGTGAATCAAATGCCCATCACCTTGGCAGACATTAAGAAATCGTTTCCTGAGGTTGTAGATGATTTAGATCTTTATTTTTATAGAGAAAATGTTAATAGTTTTCTATTAATTTAAAAATAGATTTTGTACAAAAAATATGAACAAAACAACTATGTATAAATGAAATTAGATCGGTATTAAATTTGGGACATAGATGTTAATTTTTGAAAAAACCAACAGCATTTTAAAATTAGTGCTCTCTGTGGTAAAATATTAAAATTTTATAGTTTAATCCATAGAGTAGGTAGACCTACCTACCTACTCTATGGTTTAATCTAGAGATATATCAATTATACAGTTTTGTTTTACTTACAAAAAGGAAGATATTTCACGTTTTGTTCCATTTCCCACAGTGCAAGGGTCACTACTTGGTGATATTGTGCATATTAACGATATTCTTAGCTTTCCTCATGTCGTCGAGGTCCATTCTACCATTGATGCTATACTTCTTTCTTTTGGCATCCAGGGCTGGGCATTCATCAAAGATGTACTTTAACATTTCATTAGTATTTCCACACCATCTGTACTCCGGGAAATTGCCATACAACCTCCATTTGAATTTTCCAACCCACTTATTCTCTCCATATCTGAGCCGTGCCAGCAGGCAGTTGTCTTCTCTTCTGAAGTAGTCTCTTTCTCTGATTTTAATTCGCTTAATTGTTATTTTTATTCTTTCAATGTTTTTTATCAAGTCCTTCATTCCATCATTTATTATTCCGCTTTTTAAAGCTAGCCGCAATGGCCTGATACTCAATTTTATTGTTATTTTTTCAATACCGCAATGGGCAGCAACAAACTGGATTGTCACGTCTGTTATACGGGTGATCTCGATGAGGTTTTCCATACTCTCGTTGTGACCTGGTCAGTCTTTTGTAGGGGGCCGCTTTCTAACTTTCTGATAGAAGATTGAGAATCTGTGCATATCAACAAGCTTGTTTTGTTGTTCATTCTGCTGTTAGCAATTATGTTGTCTAATCCAGCAGCCAAGGCGTGCACTTCAAATCAAGGAGTTCAGAGAATTATCATTGCATTTTAAACACTGGAAAGTACCCCAGCTATCAAAATTCATCAGCGACTAATCGGCTATTGGGAGAAAATGCTTTAACAGAATTTGAGTATTTTATTGGGCCAAAAAAGCAAAAGGTGGGCGCGGAAGTTTGGATGATGCTGATCGCTTTGGAAGACCCATAGATGCAATAACTAGCGAGACAATGCGTTGAAGATTCCCTGTGTACTGTCCAAGAAATTGAGATGAGGTGAGAATGTCACATGATACTGTTCATCTCATTCTCAAGGATCACTTGGAACTCAATAAGCTTAGTGCACGATGAGTTCGTCAATTACTCAACAATAATCAGAAGAGCCTACGGCGAGTGCAGTGTGCACAAGAAAATTTTGAGCAGCTTCTGGAATTGATAGATCACTATGGATGAAACTTGGCTAGCCTTCTGCGATCCGGAGACTAAGGCGAAGAGCGAACAATGGCTTCCAAAAGGCTCTACTCTCCTCTCAAAGCGAAGGCAACTCCTCATCAGGCAAAAGTAATGTTTTCATGCTTTTGGGACGACAAAAGCATTGTTCATATTGATTTCCTCCCTGATAATATGACAATCAATGCTGATCTTTTCAAATATGTTCGCAATAGTATACGCCATACTCGTGTTGGAAAACGGTCCCTGCATGACAATGCAAGACCCCCTATAGCCCCAGGTGACTCAGAATTAACTCGCATATTTTATTGGGATCAATTTCCCCACCCACCCTCCACACAGTACTGATCTTTCTCCATGTGGATTCGTTCCTTAGAGGACACCACTTTGGATCACGGCAAGAGTTGGAGAATCAAGTAGGGGATATCCTCAAAGCCATTCCATAAGACTGGTTCAAAGACAATATGAGAAAACTGGTATCTCGATGGACAAAATGCATTCACATACATAAGGACTATATCGAAAAAGTCACAGATGAGCTTGCATAAATTTTCGAAGTAAAATTAACTTATTTTATATCAAAATTTCATAGAAAGCACTATTCTTCAGATTTTTAAATTAGTGTAACTTTTTTTATTAATAAATATTTTTTCATGAAATTTTATATTCTTATTACTTACTGATAATATAATACGAATTTGATCAACCTGAATTAAAAGGGAAAAGTTATAGCATTTGTCTCGTTACTATTGGGACACTACTCATATGTATGTACATAGATATTACTAAGTATGTCGGTATTTCAGTACATAAAACTGAATTGCTTTATAAGATTTTAGAGCTAACAAATAGGATCAGGCTAAAAGATACTCGTAGGTTAATATTGGGATTCATTTGTAGTTAGTAAACATAATAACAAGATCTAATGACATTTGTATTTTTGACTTTACTAGCTCTAACATTTTATAAAACAATTTAATTTATGTACTGAAATACCTATGTACCTTAGTAATATTTAGTTAGAGCTATATCAACCTAAAATACGATAGCTAACCATGTTTAATTTCAAGTATTTTAGAGGAGAGCTATCCATCTTTTGGGCCTTTTTAGTCAATCTAATTTTATTGGGAAATTAAATTTTAATTTTTTCCTATTTGAATATATACGATTTTTGACACAAAATTTTTCATAACTTTTTTAATGAATTTTTACGGTTATATAGCAACTGCTGCTATACAATCTGTAGTAATTTAAAGAAAAACAATTTGTGGTGTCATGTGTAATTCAAAAATAAAATTATTGATTTATTTGGCTTTCAGATTGCACTCTGGCAATAAAAATCAATATTTCAAAAACCCGAAATATATATTAAATAACGTGGTGTTTATCGCATATACCAAATATTAATCAATTATATTATTATTTGGCTTCAATTTTGAAAAAAAACTTATGGGGTGGGGTGCACACCCCTGTCCCTTATCTACGAAGTTTTAAAAAGAAATAATATATAACCATTTAGTTATTCAATTTAAGTTTGTTTCAATTTTATTTTGTAAAAACTAACCATCTTTGTGGGCCTTACTTATAAAATTTTAATTTTAAAAACGTTTACTGACTATGAATATGTCTATAACAGAATTCAACTTTTATGGCGGTGATGGGTAGATAAACATAAAAATTTAGCTGATATCCATTAGATTTCTCCAACTTTCAATAAATGATTATTTGTTTGATGCTTTTAGTGGGATCGTTACATGTTATGTGATGGTTCACCCGATCCGCGGAATTCACCTCAAATTAATACTTATATAAATCTCTGGGTGGAGGATATTGAAGACGTTGATATTGATAGTTTTTTCGAAAGAAGTTCATTAGCTCTTAAAGTAAGAATTGTATTGTTTAGTTTATTTATTTTATATGTGATTTTCAATCTTTATTTATTATTTTAGTTAATTGATGAAATTTCCTACATCATCGATGATAATGCAAATGCCATTGATCCAGAAACTCATGTACCTAATCTTACAATTGTAAGTTGCTTTGATGTAATGTCCAGGTTGAGTTAGCAGCATCCTGCTGTTTCAGAAAATGGGAAATTTAACTTACCATATTATATTAATTTTATTACATACTGTGTAATGTAATTTACAAAAAATATTAACAAACAATGTTTGAAAATAAATGTTGATAACCTTTTAGAAAATAATAAAACTTAAACTATTTCTAGGTAAAACCACTTCCTTGGCCAACCTGTCTGCTTCTTCGTTGGGGTTAATTCCGATGTGACTGGGAATCCATTGTATAGTAAACGATTTCTCGCATTGGGACGCAAGAGCATTCCAACAGTCATATTCCAGAAGTGTGCTAACATCGATGTGCCCGGATAACGCCCCTGCTGTCTAGGCAACTGGCGACATTGTTAACATTGGTCCATCTGGGGTCACTGATGGCTGCCTCAAAACCTATCTTCAGAGCTATCATTTTTCCGTTGTAGCTGCTAAATCAAATCCCAGCTGCTTCTTTAGCGGTGGTGCTCATGCCTTCCTTCCTTTGTTGCTCGAGCACTGAACCATCTCTCCAGATTTTCACATTTGCTTGATTGACTCTCTCCTAAAGGGTCTTATGGGCTTTCTCTCTAAGGATATTCGGGTCTTCGGCTTTCTTGCAGTCATCGATGAGATTGGGAAAGAGTTTAATGTGTGATGTGTCAGTCCATTGTGGAATGGTAGGTGCTTTTAGGAGCAAGAAAAATCTAATATATGCTTTTAATTGGAAGTTATTTATAGCTTTAATGTAATCATACAATTACAGAGTGATACAATCGATTTAAACAAATTTTATGTCTTTATAATGTAAAATTAGTAGTAGGTATTTTGTTCTAAAACTCCTGGTGGTCTTAAACTTAAGTTACTGACTTAAACGAGAATAACTATTCAAGTTACCGGAACAGTAGGTGAAATTAGAGCAATCAAGTTATCACTATAAGAATTATTTTTACTATTGCAATTTATTTTACCAGAAAATAAATTCTATTTAACAAAATGCGTATTCGAAAAATGAATCCATTTACCAAAAGATTTAAATAAGAAACACAATTTTATTTATTAATCAAATAATTCATGTTCATGAACATATTATTTAATACACATAATAATTGTTGTTATCATGAGTTCGGGAAACATATATACAAATATTTCAGGCCTCCATGAAATAAGCAAGTCGTGACTCGTGACTATATTGCATAGAAATTTACGTAATACATTACTTTCGGTTCATTATACATAGAAAACAAATTGGGATTTGTCGAGGCAAACCATGTTAAAAACCGGACACTTTACCAACTATCGTATAATAAATTTAATAATCTCACAAAGAAATATCTTTTTGGAGCTAATAAAAAATAAAAAGGCCACCTGATTTATTACATTATGCAAGAATAGCTGCAAGGGGCATCTAGTAGGTATTAATCTGAGAAATGCAAACGCTGATTATCGAGTGATGTTGAGTTTCCCTTCTTAGGAATAGAGATGATGGATGCTGTTCTTCAGATTTGAGGTACGCGTGCATTAGAGTCGCTTCCGAGTGGGCAGGATGCGTTTAGTAAACGAGTGACTTCTGCAGTAAGACCAGGCAGCTTGAGGACTCTGGCGGGGATGTTGTCAGGACCTGAGGCGGTATCATATTTAGTAGCTTTAAGTGCTTTGATAACCTCTGCTCGAGAGATATGGCCACAGTTAAAGCTTGCTAAATCGGGTACT
>JAUYWI010088031.1:0-12523 GCA_034780595.1 Parotoplana pacifica
ACTTATTCATATTAATTGGTCATGACCTGCTTTTACAGCGTGAGTGCTCATTAATAAAAAACGGGCTTTTCAATACTTTTCTTCTGAATATCTTCTACTTATCTCTTTTTATGTTTCTATAGCCATTTTCTTTACTTTCATAATTTGATATGAAATATACAAAAATTTTATATTGCTCAGGCTGTGATTATGTCTGGCTGATGAGGCCCAACAAGGCTGAAACACTTGTCAGTAATATAAATAAGTAGTATATTTTTATCAAAGTACACCTGTTTTTTATTAATACTCTTTTCATAAATACCTACTTCCACTATCCCGCAAAAATGTGTGATAATGCTAACAGCATAAAGATAACAATAATCCCAGTAAGGAATAATGGATTTTATTTAACAACCAATATCTTGTATTAGTTAAATTTGATTCGACTATGGTTATTTTTTATGTTGTGAATTAAATTATCCGCTAGCTTGCATTGTTTGTATGCGATACAATTAGACATTTGGAATGTTTGCTAATTAAAAATTCAATTGAGAGAACTACAATGAAGTTAAGGCTCAACAATTTATTATTCATAGTAGAAGAAGAAGTTTTTACAAAGGCAACAGAATTTCAAGTTTGCAAGATTAGATGTAGCATTCAAGTTTTAATTAATTTAATAAAAAATGTTAAATCTGACGAAAATAACAAGGATTTTAGTTGTTACCTTGGTTGTGCCCGCTAATGAAGTGAATTTGCGCTCCCTAGAATGAGCTAAATATGTGGACTGATATTTTTCTAGATTTAGCCAGTCCCCTGTATTGATGTGAATTGATTCTTGGAAAATTGAATTTAGATCATATTCATATATGCATATTTATGTAGATCATACTTACATTCATACTGATATAGGTACATAGATTCTTTTTTTTAAACACACACGAATGTCTAGAACACAATGATGGATTTTTAAAACTTGCTTGAATTGCCGTTGCATAAAGCTTGTGATAAAAAACAATATCAACTAAATGTTTGTTTAAAATGTTTATTTAAATATTTTCCATCATTGTATAGGGTTTATTTCAATTTCTGTTGATATTAATTAATAATTTGTCAAATAGAATGATGATGAAACTTTTATTAACAACAATAAACATCCTGCAGATTCAGAATCTCAATCCCATGGTTACTATTTTGTGTTGGGTGTTGGTACCACATGCCTACCCAAATTAAATAAGACAAATTTGATAACTATCAATTTCAACGTTTTTTTCTATAACACTTAACACATTATGACTAGGAGACATTAATACTGTCAGTTGTAATATGAGTAGCCTCTCAACAGTGATTAATAATTTTATATTTGATTGAATTCCAAACCAACAACAATTATTGCACTTCTTAATAGACCAATAAACTTACCACATGTCTTTTCAGGCAAATTTTGGGAACCATAATTTAGTTTATTAGCCTCCAGCATGCAGATTCCCAGCCTATAAGCTAGTTGGGGTATGCAGGTGTAAACGCATTTTTGTAATTGAACCAACTCAATAACTACTTGCCACAGGAGCGGATTTGAGTCCATGACATCAGGCTATTGTGTCCACTCATTTAGGAGTACTTGATGTCACTGGAAGATTAAATCTCAGACAAGAGTGTCTCTTTTGTAATCGGTATTCATCACGAGGTTAATAAACTAACTTTGTATTGGCATTTCTCTAAATCGGAAAAAATCCTGTTGCCTGCCCCTCCCTCCCTCCACGTCACGTGACTGGAAAGATTCCAATTATTGATTTTTCAGTATAGAATTGAGTACTTTCAACAATTTACTAGTGTACCAGCTGGGAGTATCGCAATCTTAATATTCTGTTCAGCGCATACAAATGACTCCCGTGATCTTTCTAACGATCAAGCGATATAATAATATGGATTAATTGCATTAACAGACGCGACAAAAGATTTAGAAAAACACGAACTGTTTCCTGGGCGGACATATTAGAAACCACGTAACCGACTCTGCAGATAATTTTTTTGTATCGTAAATTCCCAAACCAGCAACTTTATATCAAGCTTTGAGCCTCGAGTAATGCAAGCAACTATATCACTGTCTCCTAATAAGAAAGAACCATAAAAAGGAATACATTGTCTTATTAAATACAACCTGGCACGAACCGCCGTACAACTTTGACATGATCAAATTTTCTCTTCGCAATAGTGAGCAATGAATGAATACATCGCTTCTTTGACTTTCAAATCTGACTTAATCAATAGCACCGATCAGTTACTGGAAAACAAGGAGTTTGTTACTAGGTGCTGTATCTTGCAAGTCAATACCTGTAAAGTCAGTAGATGTACAAATGGCTAAGTGACGGAATTGACTATTCAATGGATGTCCTAATAAATTACAGCTATTGACTTGCCACTTAGTAATTTGGATAGCTATTGACTTGCCAGTTGCATCACTTAGTAATTTGGACAGCTATTGACTTGCCAGTTGCATCACTTAGTAATTTGGACAGCTATTGACTTGCCAGTTACATCACTTAGTAATTTGGACAACTATTGACTTGCCAGTTACATCACTTAGTAATTTGGACAGCTATTGACTTGCCAGTTGCATCACTTAGTAATTTGGACAACTTTTGACTTGCCAGTGAAATCACTTAGTAATTTGGACAGCTATTGACTTGCCAGTTGCATCACTTAGTAATTTGGACAACGATTGACTTGCCAGTTGCATCACTTAGTAATTTGGACAACTTTTGACTTGCCAGTGAAATCACTTAGTAATTTGGGCAGCTATTGACTTTCCAGTTGCATCACTTAGTAATTTGGACAGCTATTGACTTGCCAGTTACATCACTTAGTAATTTGGACAAGTATTGTCTTGCCAGTTACATCCATTGACTTGCCAGTTGCATCACTTAGTAATTTGGACAGCTATAGACTTGCCAGTTACATCACTTAGTAATTTGGACAACTATTGTCTTGCCAGTTACATCCATTGACTTGCCAGTTACATCACTTATGTAGTAAGTTGGGCAGTTATTGATTGATAGATACGTCATTTAGTAAATTCGAGTTATTTCACCGATATATATTGTTTAATCTACTGACGTATATCCAATTGTACCTACGCAGTAGTGGCAGTTGGGGTGAACAATAGACATTGCACTTTTGTTATCGGCTTGGTAGGGAATACAAAAATATCCTTTGCTAACTCGAGCTTGTCACCTACCTTCTGCTGGATGGATTTTGTCCACTGTAGTTGTCATGGACTGTTCGATCAGCTACAGTTGTTGCGGTGCATATTACATTTGTGGATTTGTATTTCATGAAGAAAAATTAGTTGTGTTTATCTTGACGATTATCTGTTCGTAGTTATCACCTAATTTCTGGGCATTTGATAGCGCTCAGGAATGTACCTACAAATGTTTATCAATATAAAATGTTGTAATACAGACCTGCACTCTTGATAAATGATAATACTGAATCAATGTGAATTTCTGTTTGTCATAAATTATGCCAGTTACTTGTTTAATACGAGTTTTGAACTTTTTTTTGATTTTTAGTTTCTTTTCATTTTGAGCGCTTCTTTTGAGTTTTGAACGTTTTTAACATTTTTAGTAAGTGTTTTGCATTTTTACCGTTTTTTGAACGTTTAGTAAGTTTTTCGTTCGAGTTTTGAACGCTGCTTGACTCTTTAGTAAGTGTTTTTTTTTATTTAAAACGCTTCTTGAATGTTCAGTAAGATATTCTTTCACGCTTCTTGGGTGTTAGTAAGTTTCTGTCGAGTTTGGAGAGTATTGTTTTCGTTTACCGATTTTCTGGTGACGACCACAGTGAATTTTCGGTGACTGTTTTAGCAGATATGAGACAACAACAACAACAAATTATTCACACGGCGAAAGAGGTGATGGCCAGTGAAGTGCACCGATGTGGGAATCTTTTAATAAAATTTCTTAACCACTTTCCGACAAATTTCCTTCTATCTGCTCAACTGTTACGAATTGATATTACCTTGTGGGTCTGAGAGTATTGTTTCATAGTTCAGTATTATTGGCTGGGGCAGGGGGGGGGTGTACAGTTCCCTATTCTATGCATGGGTACCTACAGAGCTTGGCGGTTGCTTAGTTTATGTATTTTAATTTTGATCCATGTAAATGATCACTCTCAGATTTTATAGGCTGATGACTTGTGTCAATGTTTCTATAAAATTATTTCACAATAATCTGTCGGCCACTTTCAATCAGGATAAATATTTACGTAAAAAAGATTATTTACCTACATTTATTCAACACCTGTAATTTTAGGTAGTATGGGATAAGACACCACTGGGATGTATTTTATTAATGAGCTAAGTGTCAATGTCATATATTGACATGTCCCAAAATATGTGTTGTCATACTGGTAGGATTACCTACTTCAATTTCCTTGCTAGAAAATGAATGAACATCAGAGACTGAGTAGCATTCATTCTTGATAAAAGTATACATAACCAAACGAGTATAGAAGTCCAATCGATAATAATTATTTGACCGAAATAAAATCCTATTAAATGTTATAAAATGATGATAATCGAATTAACCGCAAATTCTAATTGTTTTAGTGAATAAACGTTGAGCTACTACTCGTCTACTTACAAATTCAATTTAGAGATTCACTGAAATCTTCCTGATTTTGGTAAATGAAAATTGTTTCTTTTTCAATTAATCTTTCAACTGACCAGAAGTTTTTCTCATCAATCAGCAGTCGTTCTGATTAGCATTTAAATTTCAGATTGTAGTTTTTTACATTTCAAGACGTGATTGCATAGAATAGTCAGAAATAACTGTATTGAGATATAAATATAAATAGATAAAACTCGTCAAAATTCTTATTTTTAGATTATTAATTAATTCATCGCCATTGATGATAATAAAATGAGTTTCTTTCAAAGTTAATTTAAGAACTGTGAAACTAAATAAATTGATAAAACTCGTCAGCTATTATTAATTTTAGATTATTTATCACTTATTGATAACAAAAAGAGTTCTCTTCAAAATGAATTATAGACCTGTGAAATTAAATAAATACTAATTTAACAAATTGGTGAGATTCCCGTAGCATATCGTTGAAATGAAGAGATGTAAGGAGCCCCAATGCTGCTAAATTTTGAAGAAAAAAATAAAAGTAAGTAACGCTCGATATTTCGTTGTAAAACAATCTATTCATAGGTTGTGAATATATAAGGTTTTGTTTACTTTTTTTCAAAATTTAGTAACATTTGGACTCCCTGCATCTTTTCAAATAAATTCTATAAATGTTGTTGTTGTTGAAGTCGGAGTATGACGCGCGTAGGCCACCACCAGTCTCGGTTGCTCGTTTAGCTGAGCAGAAGGACCACCAAAGAAGCGAAATGGGAAGTAGGTTGCGGCGTCACAACTCTGAAGCCAATGTTGGAGGCTTTCTGGACCACTTTTCGCATGTGGGATCAGTACCTTGAATTACGGCTTTGTAGGCTGCCAGCTTGGGGTGATGGCCTGAGCGGAGTTGAGCGAGCAGGACTGTGTCAGCACGGCTCTGTTTATTTTCATATCCCAGATTGTTGTAGGTGTGCTTGGGTAGGTCATGTGCTGTTTCTGGGCTGAATGGCAAATAGATGGAGCATTTGGTGATCCTGTGGTAGTGACCAAAGTACTACCTCCATTAGATGTGTCTTCTGTAGCTGAGCCGTCTTTATAAATTGCCTCCTCGCTATTGTAGGCTCTTAGTGTGTTAATAGAGTCTGAAAGAAGCTTATCATGCGCAGTAGTTTTATTGAATTGATCAAGCAGAGCGGTCCTTATTTGCAAGGTACCATTGTTGGATTTCCAGGGAGGAGACTTGTTCTTGATGGTGACTAAAGGGGTTCTGAAAAGGTCACGAGCAGTTTCCAGTTGCAGTGTTTCGGCTTCATGACGCCAGCTGCTTTTGCTTTTACTGCGGTGTTTGACGGCCAACTTGAGTGCATGCCAACGAGGGTGTCTGAGCCTTTTCATAAGAGAGAAGAGTGTTCCGTTGAATCGTAGTGTGGTATGATTGAACTTGTGCTTCAAGTCTCAGTGCTTCCACTGGAGCTGTTCTGAGTAGCACTGTAATGCTCAGTTAAGCTTGGTTTTGAACTCGATCTAAAGCAATCACGTTGCTTTTCTCGTGCCACGGTTGCCAGGTCGGTCCGCTGTAGTCCAGTGGATTTTTGATGAAGAGGTTGAAGGCAGATTTCATTAGTTTGGCTTTGCATCCCCAATTTTGTTTGTCGAGATAGAGTTGCGGAGTTAATTGCGTTCCTTGATTTCGGCGCAAAGGTCACTATTTATCCAAGATTTGTCAGCCTTCCTGACTATAACTCTTTTAAAGTTCTTTTCCGCCGCTGTGATGAGGGTTTGGTGAGATATCTGACATTGCTATTGATATCGTCGTCCATGTCATAATCGCCAATACTCCTTTCGATATCGTAGGTGAAACCATCCCAGTCGGCTTTCTTCCAATATCAGTTAAAGCTAGCTTTGTGGGCTTTGATGGTTTCCACGTTCAGCTGTATTTTGATCAGAATAGGCAGATTGTCGGAGTTCATGCAGTTTAGTGTACTCTAAGATAATTTGTTATGGAGAACGTTAGGTATAAAAGTAGTGTCAGGGCTGCTCAGACCACCACTGGCCCTGTTAACTCTACTGCGGTGGCAGTCATTGATGCAAAGGAGATTGTTTTGTCTGATCCATTCCTCAAGGGCTTCATCTCTGTTGTCCTCAGGATGGTGGTTGTCCCAAAGAGAATAATGGGCATTGAGGTCGCCACAAATGATGGTTTTAGAGGATTAGGGAGATTGCTTGTATTGAAGTTGTCAGGGTCTGATGTGCAGCTATGAGGTAGGCAGGAAGCATTGGTGATGAAGAAATGTTTCGAGTTGGAGAGTTTGATGCGGATCTGTTGCATCTATGACAGATTGTGTAAGAGCTTGATTCGTATCAAGAAAAGGAAGATCATTCTTGATGAAAGGGATCAACCACGCCACCAATTCTTTTATCGGTATTACCTCTGTCTCTTCTGATGGTGGTTAGCCATTGATGAATCTTTGCTTTGATTCTGGAATCAGGCAAAGGTCAATTTGGTGTTCTTTAAGACAATCAGTGTGTTCTACCATTTTTGTAGTGATACAATTTGCATTGCTGTGTATTGATTGTTTGTCTGTTTTTGAAGGTGTTCAGCTTTTCGTTACTATTGGGTATGTTCGGATTAATGGTGACAGATGGATGAGGAGTATGGTGAGTAAGACATTTACTACATTGCCAATTTCTGGAACTTGTGAGTTCAATATTTTCTCTCTTGGAAAGTTTGCTACAGTTGTATTAAGTTTCAAAGTGGCAAATATTGCATAAGAGAGGAACAGAGGGTGTCGTCACTCTATTGCATTCCATGCAGCGTCTCTCAGTAGCCGCAGATATGGAATCCTGAGTAGTTGACGGCCTTTCTAGAGCTCTGTCCACAAGATGGGGCTTGACAGAAACATTTTGGGAACTGCAGGATAAGCATCTCCAGAGATGTTTGTCTTACCTAAGACAAATACACTTTCTTTGGATATGATACTTGGCACCACAGTGGCAGATGAGATGGAAAGCATTAATTTTGATGAGATTCTTACAATATAGCAATTGGGGCCAGGGTTGAGATCGATGTCGCTAGCTCTATTATGGATGGAGCTAGTGATGAAATTGGAGTGCTTCTTCTAGGTTCTCCCAGTCAGGTCCAGGGACTGAGCTAGGATAGCAATCTTTAATACGCCACGGACAATAGAAATAAAAATATTCATAAAGTACTGAGGATGGAAAGTAAAAAACGGCACAAAGCATGCCACGCAGGAGGGCCGCTAAAAATGTGCTCCTGTGTTAGTGCACCTAACGTCTGATATTAAGGAGATCAGCCGGCTCAAGGCGAGGAGCGTTATCGGCTTCCGCGTGACCCTTTTAATCCCCTCAGTTGTCGGCGGAGGGCCTAGCCTTTGTTTGAAAAGACAGACCCGACAAGGCAGCAGGTAAAGTGGTTGATAAGGGGTGTCCTCCTTCCCCGATTTTATGCTCGGAGTTTTCTTACTCCTAGACCGGCTGCTAGAAAGTTAACGAGCCCGCTCTAACTAGTAGTGGATACAAATTAATGATTTTAATTTATGTTAACATAAATAGAATAATTTTTCAATCATAGGTGTGTTTCCTTCTCTTATTTATCAACTGATATAAATTAGAAGTACCCACATAAATTATCTGTGATCACGGTTAAATTATTTCAAACACGTAGGCATGTGTCTGTCTTGATCAGCCACAAGGAACATTCCACAGCAGTACAAGTGGTCTCGACCAACTTATTAAGCACCTCATTGACAGCCACTTGAAATCAACAGAAAAAAAATGTTAGCAGGGATCGTCGGTCGGGTAATTAGATTTTTTCAATTTTTTTCTGAGAATATTAAGAAGACATGATCTAGCTGAGTTGCTATTGTAAGGGATTAAGTGGCTCAGTCTGTATACTTTCTAGTTAGAGGATAAAGAAGAGGTTGATAATTGCAGGTAGGCTTAGCCAAGCTACATAGAGCATTTCTAAACTAAAAAAAGAATGTTAAATATAGAATTTATATTTCATGATTAATTAAATCACCAACATTGACATTGAGCAAAGCTTTACGTTCCGTTGTAGTACTTAGGAGTTTCGCTGTCTTTATTTGTTCACCCTTTTATGTATGATACAGTACACTAGGTTCCCCTCTGTAAGGTTTAGTTATCAAGGGACTTAACGCTTCTCACTGAGTGAGTTACCAATTATATATTATATTCAAAAAGAAAATTCGTAGCTCATTCTGTATGTATGTAATATTATGCAGATCATAGTTAGTGGTTTGCATTGTGTTAGATTTGTTACTTTTACATAAAAAATTTGTCAACTATTTTTGTGCTTTTCTTTTATTTATCAATTCGTCACCATAGATAAAAATAATAGTGTTTTTCTTTTAGTTAATTTATAAAAAAAGCTACCCGACGCATGGACAATCAAACAAAAACTATTTTAAAGGAAAATTATAAATAAATATGTAATATTATACTACTGTATATGTTTAAATTTTTTTAAAGATATTCTAAAATTTGATTTGTCATTTTATTGAATTTTAGCTAAATTGATTAGAATGGTGTCTGACCCTAATTGTACCAATGGTTCCTTCTACGAGCGCCACCCCAATTTCAGAGAAGATTACTTTGCCCTGGGCTTCTACACCCAACGATACTTAAACCCGATCTGGATCTTACTGGGAATCTTCGGCAACACTCTCTCCTTCATCATCTGGTCACGGCCCCGATTCCGTCGTGACAATTCATCGGCCATCTACTTGGCCATCATCTCCATCTCCGATTTGCTCCAACTGCTCCTCTTTGTGGTACACTACCTCTACATGAGTTGGCACATCTTCACAGTGCACAAGGTCAATGGACTGTGCCAAATTTATAACGTGCTGCAGATCTTTTTCCAGTTCTACTCCATTCCACTCGTGTTCGCCTTCACGCTCGAGCGTTGGGTGTCGATTTGCTATCCCTTCCAGCGAGAGCGCTGGTGCAATCCTCGTCGCTCCGCCATCGCCTCTGTGCTACTTGCTATCTTTGTCTTCTGCTTCAGCAGCGGCCAGTTCTTCGTCTGGAAGGTCGTGGACGACCATTGCATGTTCCAGGATAAGGTCTTTGGATCCCTGACCGACGTCTATTTCTATCTCGTCGACCTGATATTCAGCGCGTCCCTGCCAGCGCTGATTCTTCTCTTCAACATTCTGGTCATCAAAGAACTTCGGCGTATCACGATGGCCTCTCGCAAATACGCTCCTTGCGCCCCGATTCCTCAACCAATCCCGCAGACCAACAACAATTCAGCTACGGTTGCTTCAGCCGACAACCACGAAGAGAACGGCACCTCCAAACCGCTAGTGGCCGATGACAAACCAAAAGGTGACTGCGGTCGGCGCAACAGAAGCATATTTCGCAGTTCCACCACTGAACCGCCGAAAGAACGGAACCGAGAGGCTTCCAGTTTTCGTTCCACGACGGTGATGTTACTGACAGTCTCTTTCTATCTCATCATCTGCACTTTCACGGCTGGAGCATTCTACGTGGGCCAGTTCATCTTCACAGACGGCCCCAATTGTATGAACGATGAGGAGGTCGAACAGAGTGCCAAGTGGAAACGATTCTTCACCTTCCAGACCATTAAGGAGATTGTGGACGCCCTGGCTCTGTCGCATTACGCCTGTAACTTTATCATTTACCTGGCCACTGGCAAGGCGTTTAGAGATGAGGCGCTGCGCCTTCTGAGTTGTAATCGAATTGGCGGTCAGGACGACTTGATGTTAACGACGGGTACTTTGCGAGGCGAGTGTAATGGGAAGAGTATACGAATGCACTCAAAGAAGACGGACCATTCCTTTGTCAACTCACAGGTCCGGTCCTAAAACATTGCCACTTAACCTGATAGAGCCAAAATGTATGTACTACAGGGATGCATTTATCTCATGTTTGGATTGGCCCGTGACATTCTTGTGGATTGGTCATAAACATATTGTGTTCACTGGCCATTATCTTAAGCAACCAATAATATTCACACGTATTATATAGAGTGACTTTGATACGACATAGTTGCATGTCCATTCTATCATATACCCTAGTAAAGATATCATCAATGATTAAAAATATCGAGTAATTTACCGCACTTGACATGGCTGCTAGGCAGTGAACTCAATCCTCTTATCATACTACTTTTAAGTTTAATAGTAGTAAAAAAGTAACTATTTTTATCATTTATTTTTAAAATAATGTTCAATTTAGTTTTACTACTATCAAACTTATAAGTAGTATGGCACAATAAAATTTGCATCTTGAGAATTGCCATCTTGCTAATATTGATCATCTCCTTCATGGCTAGACTCGTCATTGATATTACAAATAGACCACTATGTATTAAGACTGGACATATCATATCAGAGATCATCTAGTCTTGCGATTCGAATTACTAAATCACTGAATAAATAATATATTATCATATCTACATATTCTATGGAATTTATTATATTAATGGTCATGCCAACTCATAGAGTTCAAGGGGTTTGCTACTTAGGTTCTAACCTATAATTACTTCAGAAGGTTAAGTGCCTAATTCTAAGTTATTTGGGAATTTTTATTTCTACATATTTAATGTTTCTCTCTTTGATTAAAATTTGTTACCTATCTCGTCATCTGTGAACCAATTTTGGACATGATCAGCAATGTGTGTTTACGTCATAAATCTCTGGCCATAGACAACGATTTTGACCATTATTTAAACAGGGCTGCTGAATTAGATTGCGATTATCATTATGTGATGCAGTGGAGAAGCCCAATTTATCCTGATACTGTGTCAATGTGTCGATAAAGAATGATAGAAAATGGGGGAAGGGATGGTATCTAGTTTGTAAATTTATCACCAAATTTTATTGTACTTTTGCCATTGAAAATGGGTAATTGTTTGATCTATAGGGAAGGGACTTGAACAGATGTTTATGTTAGAACATACATTAGTTATCTGGCATTTTAGATATTGAGACCTTAGATTATTTTCGGAGAGTTGACTAAAATTGATTACATTTTATGTTAGACGACCATTTTAGTCTTATTGTAGAAAAATTTCTGCAACCAACACATTCCTCAGTACAAGAGGGGTTACTAACCTCACCCATTAAAAAGCCATAAAATCAACAACAACAAAATTTTAAAAGTCATCAGTTGATAATCTGTCTAGAAGGGGGGAGGATGTTGTATATTTAATCGTGCCATTAATAGGTACTTACCAATTCGAGCAAATACTTATGGTATTACAGTGGCTTCTTGTGGGCAATAGATAATACATTATTTAACTAATTTTAAAACAGCTAATGGGAGTTGTTTGGTTGAAAATTACCAAGCTGATAAATTTAAGCATGTTGTATTACCAATTTTAATTTTGATAAATAATTTAAATTCCATTATCCAAGAAAATATTTTTATTTTTGTATTTACGACTAATTTAGCTACAACTTTTTTTATTAAGACTGTTTTATGTACAACTTCTTTTCATATATTAAACACCACCCCAATTTTATCAGTAGCTAAAATAGAAGTCGAATTTTATCCTAAAAAATATGCTACTTTTATTATTTGTAGATTTATGTTTAAAAAAGTAGTTCGACGTTTTAGTACCTACCTAATAGTAGATATATTTGAAACATTTCCATGTAGTTTCACAAGAATTACAGGGCTGAAAATAAAATATGAAAGTATCCCCTCAAAGTATTCTTGATACCCCTACTGAGGTAAAGCGTATTGATAATGTGGAGGTTCAAACTAGCGAATAAGAGTGGATAAGCTATTTGTTATATAATAGAAATAAAATTAGACAAAAGATCAAAAATGTAATGTTAATTAGATATTTCGCCAAAGGCTTTATCAATATATTGATAAAGCCTTTGGCGAAATATCTAATTAACATT
>JAUYWI010088042.1:0-12522 GCA_034780595.1 Parotoplana pacifica
TATCTTCAAGCAGTGAGACTGGCACAAAGCAGAGAAAAGTGGCGGATCATGGCAGCCAACCTCTACAGGAGACGGCACTGATGATGATGAGTACTGTGAAGGCTTGTAAGATTATAATTGTTTATGTCTGCTGCAGTAAAGATTACATTCTACATAGCAATACTATGATATCAACTTGTGCAAAAAAGTCTCCAAAAATACAAAACAATCAGTTTCGAAGTTTTAATTCCAATAATATTAAACTGTTCCAGTTTCATAACACCCGTTCGACCCAGGCTACGTATAACACAAAGTGACAGGTTAAGGTCAACATGATAAACGCACTGAACCAAGACTTTTATATTTTAAAGAAGTCAAAGTACGTATATGTATATCTGATGAAATTTGACATGAAGGAAATGTCCTTACAAGTCTCCTAAATCATTTTTGCATTGTCCGCATCTTTGAAGCCTATAATCTCGCACATAAATAAAACATATCCGGCCTGAAACAGTACACAAATCTGAATGTAAACATAAATCCTCTAGTTACACACTTTTTCTTTTATATTTAAAGCAACTGATATTTATCTGCTTCAATCTATTAAAATAATATCTACAACACTTCTAAATTGAGATACTTATCAGTTTGCTACAACAAGGCAAAACACTGGTTTCAAATTGATTTTTAGGCCGATGTACTAAAACAATGTAGCTTAGGCATCCATACTACATAATTAACTACATGTGAAGAAATTATACGGCATTCAAAAAATGAAATCCCTGGAATTCTAGATTAAGAAAAACACCAATTTCTTGTGTGTGTGTGTGTGTGTAGGCACCAGATTTTATTTTGCTTTCTCGGGGGGTGGATGGTTGTGTCATAATTTGGAAAGATGCGTTAACCACAAAACAATTTCCATCACACGGAGCATAACATATCTAATAAATAATTCACACACATTCACCCAGAAAATTGGGTTCAGAACAAATTTTACAGTTTAAGCTGTGAGAATATACAACAGAATCAGTCGGCTGTATGCTGCAGGTTGGGAAACTAAAGCTTGCTTCTAAATTACCCAATAAATTAAATCAAGCAGAAACTATCATCACTTTAGTAGATACCACAAGACTGACCTGACTATTTTGAAATATTTACCAGAAACCGGTTTCCATCTCCATTATTGATTCAAACAAATGACATAATATGAATTCCGTTGATCTAGCAGGCATGCAAGGAAAATGAAAGCAAAAGGAGGCACGTAAATAGTTTGATTTGATATGGTGATTTCATAGAATTAGATATACTCTATATCCCTTTCTATGGGTGATTTAATATTTGGTGCAAAATGCTGCAAGTTTACCAGACAAGTAGTACATTATTTAATATTGTGATCATTAATGAGGATTAACTTTCCATTGACTGATTGTCTAATTTAATTGTTACCTAAATATGCTTCCTTTAGATTGAATTCAAACTCATAGTATTCTACGTTAAAGAGTAAAGGCACACTTTTGAACACACTGGAAATTAAGTTGTCATATAATATACCCATTAAGAACCATAATAAACATGCCAAAAACTAGACCCGTCGTTTCATTATTCAATATTTCTGATTCCAGATAAGCGAAATTATTGTAAATAGTTACCTCAATGTATTATTGTATTCAACAAAATGAATTCAGCAAATGTATCAATTCCTATTATAGAAACAACTCGGGCAATGTAATTACTTATTCTAGAAGCACGAATTCATCTTTTACAAAATACACACTAAATTTAAATATTAAATTGGTCTCTAAGTCAGGATGAAAACATTTTTCACTGTTATTGATGATTCGACCTTATACTTTCAAAAATGTAACCATCTTTTTGTTTAGATAATGTACTTTTAAAAAACAGTGTCTGCCATTGTCCTTAAAATTGAAGGGAATATCTCCCCCTTAGCCAACCTACTAAACATTATTCATTTTCATTATGAGATACCTTGAATTATCTATAGCTTGTCGTTTTTGTGAACGCTAAAGCCAATAAGAATGCATGGTCATTAAAATAAAATTTCACCAAATTAATACAAAAATATTTAATAAGAGAAAAAATGAAACATAAATTAATGAATAAGAAAACATCAATACAGATCCCGGTTCCGTGTTTGATTTCACCGAATCTAGCAGGAAATTAGAAGTTATTTAATCAATTTTAATTTACTTCATATTAGTTTCATCCAATCTACACGACATGTATGCTGTGCGACAGGCAGTCCAAACTAGGTAGAGGAATCAATCGCTTAATAAGCCCAAAGCAAACATAAAAGCCAAATCTAAGTAAACCAAGGAAAGGACAGGTCAACTACTGAAACAACAATAAACATCAACAGAGCGTTAAAGTTGTGAAAAATCGAATAAAACCAATCCAATATCAACCGCAATACGTATCCTAATTTGATTCTATAAAAAAAGTTTTGTCAGAATACAACGTTTTTAATAGAAACTAATCATTCTAGAGTTTTCAACACTTATATAGCTCTGCGGAATTATATTAGTTAGGCTTATACTTGATTTAATTTCAGACAAAAGTTGCCATACTAGCAGGGAACAGGATAACCTAGATCATATTGAAGCAGAGAATATTAGACTATCAACAGACATTAATTTACCATAATAGTATGCAGGAGATATAAATTCTGTAAGATTATGGACCTTCTTACACCATCATACATTGACTGGAACCACATTACAAGGAGAAATCTTGCAAACAAACTCCAGCAGTATTTGTTTTGTTACCACCTGCGCTTGTTCAGGTGGAGAATTTGTAATCTTGTGGAACTTCTCTCACATATGGTCAAAATAGTGTCAACAAAATGCTACTTCCACCTCCTACAAAAGTATCCTATGAAGGTGATAAGTAACACTTTTATCAACTTAATAAACTTTAACTATCTTTATTGCTTTCTTTATGTGGAGGTGGGCTCTTTCAGATCCTCGCAGTGATCTCATTAGTTTCAGCAGTAGACAAAAAGTAATTACAAAATTAGCAGGAGTACATTCACGCACTAAGCCGTGTGCACTATAACACCAAGTATCAACTACATTTATTGAAGGTCTTATTATTGCATACCTAAACTGCTGAAGCCCTAACAATTTAAAGATGTACAATTTATGGTTAATCTACATAATATGTATGTGTGTACATAATCTGTGTATCAAACCTTAGGATATTGACATGACGAATTTGAAATGTCTTGAAATAACTACCAAGCTTACACAAACAGATCGGGACGTTAAGAAACATAAAGTAGAAAACGCTGTCTACAGAAAATCGACAAAGATGAGAGAGAGAGAAGATGAACAAACAAATAGAGCTCCATCATGGCTATACTTAGAAATGCCTACAAATTGTTTTAAAATTCACAGATTTATAATATTTCTTAACAAAAGATGCTTGTAACTAACTAACATCATGGGAAATACATCTTTACTAAATTTCGAATTACTTTATTGTGTCCATAACTGACAAAAAAACGATCCAAAAAAGGTTTAGCCATAAAATACTGTTTTTATTTGAAGCTTGATTTATTCTATATTTCACTTTGCCTTGCGAGACATTGTTGATCAATAGATGAGTTTAAAACGAATCCTTAACATTTTAGGAATAAACATTTAGCTATGATTCAAAGGCTCTACCAATTTAAGATTGAATATCAGTTTGGTAGTGGCTAGCACAATCCCCACTCCAGTATTATAGGATATTGTATATATAAAAAATAAAATAATTAACCTTTCTAAGACAAGATAAAATGAAATGATAGATCGCATTTTCTAAAGATTATCACAAGCAAGTCTAATAAAAATCTTTCAAATCATACTTTCTTCTCTATACAACAAGCAGCATACCTACATAATTATAAAGCTTGCTGAGCAAAGTCCTAATATGATTTAAAATCAGTTATCATAATCACACAACCACTTTAGATATTATAACGTTTCCTTGACAAAAAAACGAACAGAAAAATATGAATCGATTAAAAAAGCTGTTTCTAGAACTATAACGAGAGCTATTATCATATTTTAACCATTTTGATCCACAATAAATCCCCAATGTTAGATATGTATGTCTAACAATAATTGAGATTAAATCGGCTGATCACACCAGAAAGAAAAGAGAAGGACACAATACGAAGCGGAATCTATGAATAGTAAATTAACTAACCCTTGATAGTTTACCACATACCCATCAAGAAACAAATACCCAAATAGTCAGCAGTCCCAAGATCCAAATTAATCGTTCAAAAGAACATTCAAGAGTAAAAGGTGCCCAAAATGAATAGAGGAATAGAATAATGTGTCAACATCAGTTTTCTATAAAAATTAATTTGTTGTTGTTGTTGTTGTTTCTCTCCCGTTGGTAATATTTACTCAATGTGTGTTGATGGCTGTATGTATTTTAATAAGATGCCTAGGTATACTCATATTATCAGTAGTAGATATTTTTTAAATGAGGCCACTAGATGTCCATATTTGTCTACATATTATTAATATTATCGTCATTATTATTCTATAGGATGCCTATTTGTTCAGGATCGACTGTTTGTGAAACGGGAGGCAAGGAAATCTTCAGTTACCAAACAAACAAGATTGTAGAGCATGTACTTACAGGGCAGAGTTCGAACATAAAGATTGCTGCGTATTGTTTGCTGTAGTTGTTGATCTGGAGAACCCACCTGGCTACTCGACCGAGAAAGAATCTTGCGCAATTCTGACGGAAGTGCCTCTGTAAAGGAAAACGGATTTCTGAAAACACACAAAAATGGGGGTGGGGCAAACAGCTAGCAGATTAAACACGGCAACACTAACAACTCAATGGCTTATCCTATCTACACGGGTCTTACTGCGTGACTACGAACAAGATTAGATCATATGTCCATCCAGGCCTGTCTCCAGGCTTCCTAAGGTCATTGAATAGCTGCGGAATGAGAAAGATGGACAAGGCGATTACACAGAAAGTATCCTACTGATACCATGCAGTCAACACAGAAATGAATGACACGACAACTTTTTATCGTTTTTTTTATTTTAGTGTGGTAAGATTTATCCTGATAGCACCAAATTTAGGAAGAACAAATCTATCTGAATAATATGTAAATGCTCTTCTTTTATTTTTGAAACAGACAATAATTTATTCAATTTAAACATGAATAATAGTACGTCGACAAATAAAAATCTTAGACTGTTATAATTAATAATAGAATTACAAAATAATTTTAATTCCTCATAAGCCAATACGAGACCGGTTCTGACTTCTGGGTCTCATCAGTCGTAGGTAGGCTAGAACCCGGACCCTCTGTCGTGTAAGGCGAGTGTTTTTCCCACTGATAAGACCCAGAGGCCGAAACCGGTCTCGTAGTGGCTTATGCTGGTGAGTCAAAATTAATTTGTATGATTTCAGTTGAAAGAAGATTCACGTTTATATAATATAAGGCATTGCCTTCCTAACCAATAAATGTTGGCGACATAGTGCGTACAAGCAGATTATAAATAAATAGACGACATTTTTTCATGAAAAACTAAGAAACTTCAATTTAACTGACTTATAAACAGCTTTGCAGGTTGACCTAGGATATCCAATATAAATGGATGATTTGTTATTTGGTTATATCAAAAATATATTTAGGCTGTTTACTTCCATTATAAAAAAAGTTATTTTAATTTTCTGCTACATTCCACTGTAACAGAATCAAAAAAAGTTAGCGGAACATTATATTTAATTAGATCTTTGAAAAAGATTATATCTCTATAACAATAGAATCACCCATGAGCGACTACAACATTCAAGTTATACAACAGCGCAAATTATATTAATATTAATAATAAACTTTTAAAACCGATCATTGTTACATAGATGAATGCAACCAGGAAGATGTTGTAAGTCAATAGACAGGATAGCCTTAGTTAAAAAGTTTGCAACCGGATTTAAAGTGATCTACTTACGAAGGCGCGCCATCTTGTAGTAATAAATAATAATTACTGGCAGTGGTGGCGCTAACAAGTGGGTGCTTAGTCACAGATAGCCAGCCATAGATACAGGAAGGCATGGAGAGTTGACCAAAGGATAAGCATCACTTGTACAACATAATGCAAACCTTGTAGGCCACCAGCTAGTCTACAGATTCATGCATCAGCCAGATACCAAGTGGAAATATCAAACTGGTCGAATTGGACTACCACTAATCACAGATTATTTGACGTGAACAAGTTTCTAACATTCAAAATATTGTGATTCACCATAAAAACAACAACAAACAGTCACAGTTGCAGTAATACATGTGTTATATGGACAGAAATAGCACAAGTCCATAATGTAAATATAATAAATTAAAATAACAAAAATAAACATTGTACAAATATAAAGCCAGCCGTTTTTAAAGCACACTGCTGCAAGTACGAAATATCGGTGGTGTGTGTTTTAGTGTATCCTAAAATGATTCTCTGATCTACGAGCAAATATGTAGTATCAGATATCACTGTGCTTAAACAGAAAGTTTACAAAAATTTGAAATAGTGAACGCCAAAATAAGTTAGTCAAATATAATAACATAGAAATCTATTATTGAGTATTGTAGTTCTATATAGATAACAATAATTTGACCTTCCAAATGAGGTCCCCATGGTGGACTACATTTATCAAAAACCACAGATCAAAATGGGTAGATTTGTTAAATAGCCACCTTACAGAGCGATTGGAACCAATGAAACAATATGTAACAATATTACTATCAAGAAATTCTAATTCTTCATATATAAACGAACTTAATGTGACTAACTGTAAAATGATACACCTACTCGTATATGATTTTGTTACACAAATGACAGGTAATTAACAACTTAATCCGTTTTAATACCTTCATTCAATAGCTGGTATAATTTGACATGTTCTATTTACAAAAACTCTAAATATCTATTCTATAAATCATTAATAGTACAAAGCTAATTATTATTTTCTATTAGATTTAGTGTCACTTGACAATATCAAAAATATTGTAAACTACTTGGTTTGAAAACGCTGAGAAACAGAAGTAATTAGCTCTTCCTGTCTGACCAAAAATTCAATTAAGTATGTACTATCTCCAACATTTACTTCTCATTTTAATTTAAATTTAATGAAAGTACGCAATCTCTGTTTAGACAAGATTAACATCAAATAAAATGTGTACAAATTCAACTAAAAAAACCCAAACAAAATATACAGAAAGTTCTGATGGATTATAAAAGCAGACATAGAACCCTTAGGCTAAATTACTTTGAGAATAGTTCCTACAAACCAAATGCGATTTTATGGAGCTTAAGTCACTACTTATTAGTAATGTAGTATTTATGTAAAACAAGAACTCAACGTCTCAAGAGCTCTTAGACAAATATAAACGTACATGTAGTTAGGTTTTAACACTATAGTGCTACGTAAGGTAATATTAAATCCATTGTTACAAACTTCCTTCCTACAGCAGAATTGATGAATTGATAATTTCATTTCTATACTTCATTAGGTAGAGTAAGACTGACAAAGGATTCAAAATTAGTACTAGGTATACTCCATTAAGTTTGCTTCAAATACATCATAATGAATAAAAATTCACCTGAAGGCAGGCCCTTTAGTGTAACACTTTGGCCCTTGGCGATCGTAATTCTAAGCACCTGGTGTACATCCTTGAGAGTGAATCCAGACACGTGGAAGTCGCCAACTTGAATCACATAGTCACCCGGTTTGAGCACGCCACCCGCCACTAGTCCGATACCCTGACCCAACTGGCACAAGAGGCCCAACTCGTCGCCACCAGTCAGTGCCAATGTGAACTCATGCCCGGGAGAAGGTGGCTGCAGCACTGCTTCAACTATAGCAGCAGACCAGTTGGGCGGTTGGGGGTGAGGCATGCGAGATGGTGGTAGTGGCGACTGCGGCATTCTGGTCACCCTGCCTAGAAAGAAAAGCAGGGAAATGCAGTGAACACAATGTAAATATGAATAATTTTATATCAGTTTGCAATATTTTTACGATGCATGGCAATCCATGTAACATTTTTATTGACGAAACATAATGTATATAAACAAAATATAAACTTTGTAATTAATAAACAAAACATTAATCAGAAGTAAAATATAATCTTTTATTAAAAAAATAGTTTTAAGAATTTTAAATTGTGATGTCCTACGAGTATATTACTAATTGAATGATGAATAGAACCCACTTCTAATGTACAGGGTGTCACTTAAGTCACGCACCATAGGAAATCTCCACTTTATGATTAATGTCAAGGTAAATCGATTATTTAACGATTGCCTGAGGTTTGTTAGCGAGACATACCTCAATATGTTGCAGACTCTCCTTTCTCGTATCCTCGATGACATCCCACTTGCTTAACTACAAAAGATTTGGTTCCAACAAGATGGGGCTACCCCTCAATTTGCTATTACTGTGAGGGATTATTTGGATGAGACATTCCCTCGTCGGTAGATTTGGGCGACGTGGGGCAGTTGAATGACTCCCAAGATCACCAGATCTCTCACCGTCGGACTTCTTTTTATGAGGGCACCTTAAATCACGTGTCTATGTCAATCGGCCAACCTCTCTGCAACAATTGCAAGCCAATATAGCATCAGAAATTGCAAATATTACTCCATTCAGAAGAGATGTTGAGGTGCTAATGATGACTATGGATAGAAATATTTGGCAAACTATGATGTCTATTGAGCATGGAAGCTGAATTTCATATTTCAGAAGTATAACACTGATGTTAATAACTTTCAAACAACAAAATAATTTTGTAAATAACTATTTTGGTTACAGAAGTATTTAATAATATTGTGTATGTATTTTTGCAGTTTTGTCACTTAGTCCAAGTAAAGTTTATTTTAATGATATTTGGTTACCTATAGACTAAATGAGGTGAAAAATAAGATTCTGATATCAGAATTAATTGTGTGTTTACCAAAAATACAAAATACCAGCAATGCATTTTTAGCAATATTTTACACTACAGCCATGTTTATATGTAGTTCTAGATACTTAGGTACATAAATGTTTTGCTATTAAATAGAGAGATGTCAGGTTAGAATATTCATTTGTCCAGATGTTATGATTCAAAATATCAATATAGCAATGAATGACTATTATGATGTTTTAATATGTACATATTCAAAATTTATTTCACCACTATATTATAAGGTAATTAAGAAATAATAAAATAATATAAACCAATGACATAAACAAGAAGTTAAAAACCAAAGATTTTAAATGAAAAGTAATGAATGATCAAAGTGTTAAAATGTACAAAAACAAAGTTTTGTATGGAAAAATTTAGGTTTTTAAATGTTAAAAGTACACTATATAGGTACAGGTGAACTAATGCTTACATAAAAAGTGATCTTTTCATGTTGTAGATTAAAATGAAACGTTATTCTATAATTAAAGTGGTAAAAGCTGAGAGGAAATACAAAACTACAAGAAAGAGCTACCCTAACTTTATAGTTTACTTTTAACATTTAAAAAAAACAAATTAGTTCACACAATACCTTAATTTTATAGGTTTTTACAGTTTAATTATTCATTACCTATCAACTCATACATTTCCTTTAAAAGGTTTATTTTTTCTATCTTCTTTTTGAGATTTATAAAATATAATTATTTTATAATGTCATATTCATTGGTTTATAATTTTGAGTTGTTGAAAGCTTTTTTTTTAAAATCACATTTTTTAGAAAGCACACTCCTTTAATGAAATCCTAACTAAATGAGTTTACCACTGGAGTTAATTAAAACAACACTATTTTAATAATTTTCCAAAACTCTTTGTACATAAATGTTAATACTATGTTTTAAGTTTCCAGCTCTTCAACCACCAATGAAGAGTATTTTTTAAATTAATTCTAGGCTGTTTGGAAGGTCATAGAAACTTAAAATTGGTGTCACTCAGTAATACAAATTCATAAATAATGTCTGAAAAAATGATTGATTATCAATTTTTTGCATAACTTTTGTTCTGTTCAATACTTTTTCTACATGGTTAAGAATCACATGGGCAAAATTGCATTAAAATAAAAAGAAACTATACTTGTTGGTGTGTTATTAATCACAAAATAAATTAAATATATATATTGAAAAATAAAAATGTATTGCATAAAATAAATCAAAACGAAAAAATTTAAAGACTGTTTTTTTCAATAGGTATATGTAGTAATAATAATTCAAAAAATGTAATAATAGATTTAAATTTTATATAATAATTTGTTAGAAACTAGATAGTTAAACTAGATAGTACTTTCAATCATCAAGTTTGAATGACCATTTTATCATGCTTCAGCTTGGGTGTAGAACAAGATGCATATGATTACATAGTTTTAATTTGATCCTGAAAAGTTATTATTTTATGTTGAAGCCAAAAAATTTACACATCTTTTGGTTAGATTAATTCATTTCTATGGTGTTAGTCACAGGGTATATAACACCCAGAGTTGCATCTCTAAGACAGTTGACTTGTTTTTGTGAAAATTCTTGTTTAAAAATGGCATATTAAGTAGCTACCTTACAATGAGAAAAGGAAAACTATGTTCAGTTTTTTTATTGAATAATAGGTATGCAGGTAAATTACAAAGTGAACACTTCCCAGGAAACAGAGAATGATTACATACCTTTCCTAAGTGATATAAACAGCTAATTGTTTATTACATAAGTATATATACTTACATAGAAATTAATGCACAAAGATTTTTTTGGTGCCAAATCTATTTTTATGTAAAGGCTAAATTGACTCCATATAGTTCAAAATCAAATTAAATGTTCAGGTTCACTTAACCTTCACAAAATATTTATCCTTAAAAATACTTAAAAACTTTAAATTATACTGATTTACATGTATATTTCCAGTGTATTATTGTTTTAGCATTCTGGCTGAGATACTAGTCATTTTTTCTCAAATAATACAATTTTCAATAAGGAATTGAATTACACCACTCAAACACCAAATCCCTCTAGTTTCAGAGATATTAAGATTTACTTTATTTATTATATGATATAAATTTGCATATAAAATAAAATTATACACCTAACAGAAATTGGTTCAAATAGAGTCTTGCATATTGGATTGAAACAAATGAAACCTTATTTTAACATAGACATGACAGTACCTACACATGCCAAATTTGAATGCAATTGGAATCACATTCTCTCTTTGGACCCCTCAACAAATGGGCATTTTTAATATTTTGTCATATAGACATTACCATTGGAGCCTCAATAAAAGTTAGAAAAACATGTATATTTTATGTTTATTAAATATTTTACAGCTTTCTTTAATTAAATATAAGTATATAATTTAGTTATTTTAAAAAAATAATTACAATATTTTTTGAACACCTGCTACCAAATAGAGAAAAAGAGCAAAATAATATTACCTTTTAATTTTAGATTGAGGCTCAAAATGGTGAAAATAAATTAATTACAAATAGCAATTATTTCATTAATAAACTGCATTATACACCATGTATTAAATAATTAGAACTATTTTCATTATTCTTTGGCTATTTTTTGTAAAAGTATAGTAAGTATAATTGAAATCTGTGTAATAGAAAACTTACTTTAATTAGCCATGTAATAGAAAATTCACAATTATTACAATCTAGTATTAAACTTCAATAGGTAAGGTGTTTTAACTTGTAGTTTTTGTAAATCAATCTATGTCAAGAAATTTTGGTATGGTGGCCATCTAGAATACAAAGTACTTACCTCCAACCAAAGACATTATATGGTTAACTAATGAATACAACAGAATTTAATTTGTATATTTAAGTTTTTATTTTAAGCCATTTGGAATAAGAGAATTTTAATTAAAACTAATTCTTTTTAAAATTATAATTGTTGTAATACTACTTACAATTCACAGGTAGCTACTTAGTAGTATGTTACCCTAATTATGTGAAGACAATTTTTTAGACCAATTCTGATGGCATTATTAGATTCAGCATGACTTTTTACCCTAATTTATCAAAACTGTAGATGCAGTCATTTATTTTATGAGCATTAGACCTCTGGGTAGAAATATCCTATATAAACTCTGTGGTAGTACTGTCAAAGGCTTGCTAATTTATTATCTTTTAATTTTGTATGTTTGTTGCAGTAAAGATTTCATTCTACATAAAGAAATTTATCATTCAGAGAATGAAATAACATGGAAATAAGTTAGATCTCATGTTTATTCTGTTTTAAGAAATTGTTCTACAAAAAGTTTAAGATGGAGTAATGTTATCTATTTCAAATACTGATACAGCATTTAGGTCTAAGTACATGACTGAAAATGTCTATTACAATTTAAAATACATGTTGGGTTATTAGTGTGTGGTCTGAATGGTATAGTAGTTTGTCCAATATGTTTTGGACATTATTTACAAATTAAATAATAAATTATGCTATGACTTTTATTATAATAATAATAATAAAACTGTATTTCTATAGCGCCTTACAAGCATAGAGCTTCTCAAAGCGCTCAGATTAGGTACA
>JAUYWI010088053.1:0-12519 GCA_034780595.1 Parotoplana pacifica
ACTGGCCATCTTATCATGCTTCAGCTTGGGTGTAGAACAAGATACACATGATTACATAGTTTTGATTTGATCTTGAAAAGATGTTATTTTTATGTTGAAGCCATGTTTATATTTTTACACATATTTTGGTTGGATTACATTCATTGCTATGATGTTAGTGCTGTCAAAGGCTTGACAGATATATTTTTTTCTTCTTTTGAATGTTTTCTGCAGTAAAGATTTTATTCTACATATTATTAATTGTTTCATCCACTTAAAAACAACAACTATTTGTCATGAATTCAAACTAGCTCTCGACCAATTTAAAACTCAATTTGAATTCCTTGAAACAATGCAGAAGCCCTACTTAAACCCAAAGTTTCCGACAACCTCATCTAGAGACCGGACAACATACACACTCCCCTATTGGTGGCGAATGTGTATGAAGATGAGAAGGTCTTCAATTAGTATAGTCAAAGATTAACGTTTAACATCCAAAGATTCACCTTGATAATAACGACCTATGGTGATGTCTATGTCTTCAATATTTATGTACTTTTTATAAAAACTGTACGAGTATTTCCAAATATAATATATATGCTACAAAGGTTCTAAAATATTAAAACTTGTTTTGAATGAATCCAAACAAATCTTTTCATCTATTCTAAAAGGATGCCTATTATTCACAAAGTATGATATTAGGAATTCTAACTCAAGAAAGTTCAATTTATATAATTCTGTTGTTAGTCACAGAATAATTTGACTGTTAGTAAACAATTTAAAAATAAAAAATAATCCCTATTTTCCATACAGTAACAGAATTACCGTCAGTGAATTCCCCAATCTTTTCTCCATAAAACGAATCATTAATTAAAAAGAAGTAGGTGAGTATGTTTACCAATTCTTAAAAATTAACCGCACGAAAAAGACAATCAAATATTTATCAAAAACTCCATAACACATAATTATAAAAAGTATGGCATGAGGAAAATCTACAATATTTGTCATATTAAAAAAAGGAGATGAGATCGAGAAAAAGTAAGTGTTTTACAGGTGGTAGTATAAACAGTTTACTATTAAAAGCCCTTTGAAACAATACAATTTAGTTAAATAGCACTGTTTTCAATAGCTAAACCTAAATAACTACATATTAGTCAACAGAAATCGAACTTAACTGAAACTTACCCAATAAGGATGCCAAAAGCGGGCCATCACATTGATTAGCAATAATTGAATCCTTCTCGTAATATTTTCTAAAATTAATAAATAAAATAAAACTTTAATTTTAATCAACTCTATAAATTAATTGGTGATCTACAAGTGCCATTCAATAAGTGTATACATAATCAATATAAAATCGTTGTGTGTCATAGACATTCAAATATTTTTATTAAGTATAGAAAAATCTAAGATATAAGTCCAAATTTAAAGTCAATTACTTTAAGGACAGCAAATGCATTAAAATTTTAAAATCTCAAGTTGTCAAAAGTGTCATTTATTTTGATGCAAAAATGCATAAAGAATGATAAAAAGTATTTTGAAAAGTTATAAACTATTCATTGGGCCCCTTATACTAACAATGATAAGTATTAAATAGATCTATTTGTAAAATTATAAGAATTAAATAGATTAATTATTCTAATAACGATAACTATTAAATAGACCCAATATACCAATAACTGAAATAGACCAATTATACCAAAAACAATCACTATTAAATAAACCTATTATACCAATAATACTTACAAATAAATAGACACATCATACCAATAACAATCACTATTAAATAGACCATTTGTACCAATAACAATAACTATTAAATAGACCATTTGTACCAATAACAATCACTATTAAATAGACCATTTGTACCAATAACAATCACTATTAAATAGACCATTTGTACCCATAACAATCACTATTAAATAGACACATCATACCAATAACTATCGCTATTAAATAGACCATTTGTACCAATAACAATCGCTATTAAATAAACCCTTTGTACCAATAACAATAACTACTACATATACTCATTATACCAATAACGTTAAATATTAAAAGACTTATTAAACTAATAAACAAATGTATTAAATAGATCCAATATACCAATAATGATAAGTGGACCCAATGTTAAGTAACCCCTAGAATACTATAAGAGAGTTATTATAAAAAATGACAAGTAGATAAGGAGACCTATTATACCAATCTATATAAACAAAGCTCACAATGCATTAACGGTCAAATGATCCACAATTTTAGCCAAAACCTTCTCGAAAAGCGCTATTCGAATCCAGAGATATTTAGTTTGGTACGCTGGCTTCGGTACAGGAGGTTTCTTGTTAGCAGATACCGAGGATTTCCTAGAACGATGAAAATGAAATCACGTATACCTATGTCTATCAATTAAAACAAACTACAAGTTTACAGAGTTCTGTATTAACCCAGGCGCCGTCCATTTGAGTTCACTGAGTGTTTTATAAAAGAATCAGGTAAGCAATAGGCATGTCGATCTATCTCATTTGGGAAAGCGGAAGAATGATAATGCACTATGGAATATCACCACCCACACAGCCAGACACGCACAATAAAAACTACCACAAATAGAATGAAACTAACACAAGACATTTTTCGTAGATACATGACACTTAAAAAGAAATACTTAGAGCAGGGATAGGATTATACAATATCTAAGTTTAGGAAAATTACATCAATCTAACTAGACAAGCATAATATTCATAAACTTATTATAAAACACACAGCAAAGGCTTTTTGTTTCTTTTGGTAAAAACATAGACCACATTAATTGATTTGATGCATCTCGAAATCTTTTATTTATGGAAAATATTGTCTAATGTCTGGTGAAACATAAATTCCCGATATTGATCGTCAACCGGCGGCATCCGCCCCAGCCACCTGCAAGACCCTAAAGATGTGATCTAGCATGGATTCCGAGCGAACATGTTAACTAGAGTAGGTACTTCATTAGGTTTGACTGGTGTACTAGGATGCTGCATACAAGCAATAATTGCAAAAATTTATAAAAAAAAGTCATCGCATTAATGAAACTAATCCACGTATTATTAAAAAAATGTTATTAGATACAGACATAGTTAACAGCCATGGACCTGTTCGAACGGGCACTTAGTTTTTGTAATAGGTTCTTGAGTATGTCCTTTACAGAAATAAGAAAGCACATAACGAGTTCAGATAGGCATAGAAATGAAAATGAGAAAGCGTGTGTAGCAAAGTAAAGACATTGTTGGATTGAATGAAATTAGTTTGTTGTTTTGTCTAATCTTTCCATATCAAATTGACAATATAGATTATAACTTTTTTTTTAAACAGGTGTAGGTAGTAACTCTCCAAATTTCTGTGATTATCCCATGTGTTCAAAATGCAAATTTCATCAAGCTAAAATTGTTGAATACTATTCGAAAACATAGACATTATACCATATTCGGAAAAGGAATTTGTTAGGTCTCAGAAATATAATTCTCGCATTGCTGCTTTCGAATTAAAATTTAAAATGCTGAATATAGGATTGTACATTAGATAAATTGTATAGGAATCATATTTTAAAAGAAAATGGGATTAAATTTCTATCTAATAATTGCATGTGGGATGCATTTATTTTAATACCAATAGCAAACGTTAATTGTGTTGAGATTAAATTACCATCAGGACAACTGTATTCACTAAACCACAACACTTTTCATTTAGAAATAAAATCCAATAGAAAAGAAAATAGTGTATTTCAAACAGATGTTACCCACTACTCACTAAAAAATGCCCATTAGTGGACTAAACCAGCCTCTACCTGACATCATCAGATGATCACCAATATCCTTGAAATACTTCTTATTTTACGCAAAGTGATACTATGTATACATTTTGGGTGGTTTAGTATTAAAATAATTTCTTTCAGAGACATTTTTTAAAAATTAGGATCGATTTTTTATGGCCCTTGTAACTTTAGGAAAAACTGAGACCTCAAAAATCACATTCATAGGTTGCATCCGATCTAGCTATCAGCAAAAGATCAAAGAAGTGATTTAGCTGGATGCCGAGCATTAACAAAAAGTGCTTACAAAATCGTTAACTAGAGCATTTTTTATGTGTTACTGGTCTACCATACGTAAATAGGCATTTACTTGTCAGAAAAGAGGCCACCAAAGTTGGACAGCCCGGCACTACTGGCGTCCAGGGCGCCGGAAAGCGAGCCCGGTATGGCACTGGCATCCGACTCCTCGGCCAGTCTGTTCATCACACACTCAGCAGGTGGAAAGGTTCGCGAGAGCTTGGAAAGCAGCGCTGACGTGGAACTTTCACGAAACAAGCCCAGCATACGGCGTTTCAGGCCAAACTGAAGACAGGCTTCAACGGCGGCTGTAACAACACAAGCAATAAAAACTATAACCTCAGATATAAATTATCCTGCCAACTGATAAGAAAATAAATTAAAACAAACCAGAACGCCACAGGCGTGTGCATTAAACAAATAGACAAAAAACAGGGCAGATGGTGCATTAGGAATCGGAAGGAGAAATTAACCAACAAAATTATTAGCAACAATTCAAATCTGGAATATACATACAAAACATTCTAGGTAACAACGAAATCTTCTCAATACAATGTTTTAGAATAACTCAGAAAAAATGTTTCTTCTACAATCTGACTTTCTACTATCCTTTTATTTCTCCGGTGTAAAAATATAAGCCCTGCATTAGGGATCTAACCACTACAAAGTTTAGAAAAAATATTACAAATATTATATTTAACAGCACCGATACTGGATATCGAATAGTACGTAATGTATATGAATTATTATAAAATATCGAGCAAAAAATAGACAAACTAGAAAAATTCGGGGCACTAATGAAATAATAGAACTATCATAGATTATATGTTAGTTGTTAACATGAATGCTACACATTATTATATTATGGGAGATTTTTTTTAAATAATAATATATGTTCTCAAATTTCCAACAAAAAATTGTAAACTTATTTTTCTGATATAAAATAAATCAAAAGCGTTATAGATATTGTTTTTCATAAAACGGTCAATTTATCCAGTTTTTAAAAGTCTAATAGTAAATGAATTTTTATTCCATTTTAATACTATTAGGAGCTACCCACCCCTTTCTGACTAACCCAAATTAGTTGATTTAACCGAATCTCTAAACGCATCAATTCAAAATGTTAAAATCTTCAGGTTCTCATTTTATATAAGCGTTGTTGTTCGAATACAATGTCGACAAATGTCACTGGTGGCAGTGTCTTCGAAAACGGTAGGCTTGCAAGATCGGAGAGTGATCCGTTCAAAGTTGGGACAATGATCGTTGCACGTATCTTCTGAGGTTTAGAGTATTACAGGATTTACCCGCACTAATACGATAATGTAAGTCGTCTTTAACAGTTGTCAGTCAATTCTGTTTTGATTCTTTTAATGTGGAATTTGGCTATCTGGAATTGGATATGGATGTTGTTTTGATTGAGACTGGTTGCTTCTTTGGCTAATGTGTCAGCTCTTTCATTTTCCCTGATGTTTGCATGGCCTGGTACCCAGATGAGGTGGATAGAATACTTTTCGTTGAGCAGTCTAAAGTTTTTACGAAGTTAATAGAGTCAGCTCCTTTTTCAATTTTGTTAATTAGCGAGAGGCTGTCAGAGAAGTGTCCTATAGTTGTAGTTGACGACATTTTGGACTCTCTGAGATGGTGTTGGACTACGGTGTTCATTGCAACAGCTTCAGCACTATATGAAAAACCTATTGATCCTGCAGCAAATTTAAACTCCTTTTTACCATCTTTGCAGCATAGAAGAACCCGAGCACCATTATGCATCACACTACCATCCGACCAAACTTAGATATCAAGACAGGGAAGGTTTGAGAGCATGTTGTCTGCGACCTTCGTATGGATTTCGGAAAGAGTAGTACGAGGTATTTTAGCTGCTTCACAGTTGAAAATGATCTGTGCAATAGGGCACGGTGGGTCGAGGGGGGTATTGGAAGTGGCTCTTGTAGAAGATCTGTTAAGCCAGTTTGATCAACGATATGTTTCCTTCTTTCTTGCCAGCTATAGATTGATATAAGTCTGCATTTTGGGGTCCCGTGGCAAAGTCTATGATTAGGATGGTCTGATGGATTCGGAGTGACTTTTACAGGTATATAACAGTAAGGTGTTGATTTTGTACAACCTGTTATAATTCTGGCTGCTGCTCTCTGAATTCTCAAGTTTATCTAGAGTTGTTTGGCCAGGCACCTTCTATATGTGTAAGATACAGGGTTCTGAGAGTTCTTTGTCACAGCCCCAAGTTGTACCAGATAGAGCTAGCAGTTGACGGACTTTTGCAGATTGATTTTTTTATTAGCATGAATTGTGAAGTGGGTTAGTTTGTTGAAATTGATCAATATTTGAATTCCGTTGATGTTAAGTTATCTTTTGCAATTTGGACATCTTTAGGATCTGTACTAAGAGCGCAAACTTCTGTCTTTTCAGAGGCTATTGTACAATTCTATTTTTTACCCAGCTATTGATCTTGTTTGTTACTTTCTCAGTAAAATTTTTAGCTTCTTGTAGAGTGTTTTTTCCACTGGTAAAAATGGCTAAGTCATTTGCAAATAAGGAGACTTCAACACCAGATATGCTATTTAAATCACTGGCTAAGTCATTCATGTAGGTAATAAGAGGAGAGAAAGCGAAGATCCTTGGGTAAGCTGTCTCTGAAGAGGTGAATTTTGCTCGATGTGTTGTTAAAAAGTTGTTAAGACACTTTGCTGGACATTTCGCAGCACCGAGACTTTGTCAAAAGTGCAACTGAAATCGAAGAGTGGATTCTGGTTGCTGTTCTTTGTGAAATCCGTCATTTACTTCCTGGGCAATTCTTGCTATTTGATCTTCTGTGGAGCGATATAAATGAAACCAGCTTGCTCTTGACAGAGTATTTTTTTACTTTCTAGATAATGTCTGATGCGGAGAGCAATCATACGCTCTGTGACTTTGGCTATACATACATATGTACATGAAATAAGAGTAATAGAGTGATAACTCCAATTTTCCTAATTGTTTGCCTTTTTTGCAATGGGCACAATGGTAGCTAGTTTCCATTAGTTTGAAATTTTGGCTCTTTTCCAGCTGTCATTAATTAGCTCTAGAAGTCGGTCCCAAGTATGAGAGTATGTTGTTGGAGAATACATCTGGTCCAGGTGCTTTATTGGGTTTGATAGACGATAAATTATTGTTCAGTTCTGAACAGGTGACTTGCTGACAGATTCTTTGATCTTGAAGATAATCGCATGAATTGCAACAGCTATATTTTGACTTTTCTCTTAGTTCTTCGGTCACAGTATTATCTGCAGCAATGTTTTTCCAACAGTCTTGTTTGGCTTTGAAGATTACAGATTTTGCTTTGTTGTTAGCCCGATTCCAATTTTAAATAGCTTCTTTGGTTTGTTCTTTAGTGGTTTCATTTCTAGCATTGCGTCTTTCAATAACTGCAGCATCGACATCGTCAGTACACCAGGCTGTGGCTTCTTTTCTCTTACCTATGGTATATCTTTACAGGCTCCAATATGTTGGCTGTTTGGAGTTTGTGGGACTTGTCGTTGATGAGGGCTTCTTCTGACCAATCAGAGAGAGACGATGTCTACATAGCTTTTGAATTCAACCCAATTAGCTTTTTATAGGACCACTTGGGCTTTTGAGGTTTGTGCGCTTCGTCTTTGTTCTTTAGTTCAAGAAGGATGGGGAGGTGATCACTGCCACTGTCAGGTAAAACTTTTCAGTGTGATCCCTTCCATAGCAACAATAGCCAAAAGTATGATTTTTTTCATAGCAAAAATAATAAAGAACAATCAGAATATTTACAACATTAGAATCTTGTTATGTCTGATCTACCAATATTGGTAAGTACTTCTATACTTCTATACTACTGACAATTTCCACCCATATACTTTAGTCGACAAAGTAAATTCAGATATCCAATTACATCCTCGTGCATAATGCATATATGCAAAGCAAATGAACTTATTTAAAAACCCCAAATAGTATCATACATACCGCCAGCACGCATATCTAACATCAATTTAATTTTGACAACCTACGTTAAACGCAGAAGTAGAAAGTATTATCCTAAAATCGAACTATGTAGATACTCGACATTGAAAAATTAATAAAGCAATATACGTATGATTGTTTCTAAAGTAAATAGAAAATAATTGGCAGAGACTTAAATGTGCATAATCATATTGAAAAAAGCGTTTAGATCTTTCACAAAAAAGTTAAGATGCAAAGTATGCTACGGACCTCATAGCAAACGATTTCTATGTTCTGATACATTTTGACAGAAAGGAAGCATTTCAGATTTTAGCTAAATAACGTTTGAAGATAGCATCATTCATTAGAAATAATTTTATCTTACAACTTTCTGATACCTTATTATCAGATTTTTTCAGAGTCATAGAATAATAAAAAAAATTACCACAGAGCGAGGTAACTGTGCTGCTCTCTTCATGAATAAATTTCTTTGTCACGGCCTCCTCCATAATTTGCTTTACCTAAAAATAAAATGTAAGATGAAATAAACTCAAAATATTTATGAAACCTCGCAACAGAGACAATTTAGTAAATAACAAATCAATACAACTATACTTTCATGTGTCTCACAACACAAGACCAAAACTTGATTCACAAAGTTAGCTTATAGTTATCCGAAAACATTAAAAATAGAGCTAACTTAAAATCAAAAAAATTGCCGACACTAAGTAATCTCAATCAAGTCCTTTTGTCAGAATTAAACAAGAAAGGTAGGTAAGGCATTCCTTGAATTACTGCAAACAAAATATCTTAACGCTAGGGAATCGTTAGCACATTTTCATTAATTACTACCTGAAACTAAGGAAATGTTAGAACAAAAGCAAGCGCTTCTCAAACTGAAAAGAAAACAAACTGGTTATTAACTAAGAAAATTCAAGCACCATACAATATTGAGATAGACCTGGATCTAAGATCAAGATAATAAGAAACACTAAAATAAGAAAAACTATTAGTAAATAACAGTAAAGTACTGATTTAATAATTCTGAGTGTTCAATTTGATTAATATATGATAGTTACATAGGCACCCAACAAACTTCGTTGTTGTCATCGTTGTTAATCAATTATCCATAGAAATACGGGTACAATGTAAATAAAACAATGACAGCAAATATTGGATAACGAATGTCAATGGAAAACGTATACGGAAACCTATATATTACACTGAGGAATCAAACAACACCCAAGAAAGGTCACTTTGTAACTGGAAAAGTAATTATGATAGAAAAAAAATCATTAAAACATTATTTTTACATATGGAATGTAATGGATGGTACATAATTCAGTTTACAAACCACACACTCATTCATTCATTCATTAAATAAAAAGGACTAACCTGTCGCTTCATATTACGTAATAGCATTTGTCGATAATCAGAGGAAGCATTTTGAGGAGCTACAATAATATATAAGGCACAAGATAGGTATCACTTAATCGATAACCAAAAGTTTGCATAACTTAATATCTTGTAAGATATTGGTTTAGCTGAAGCTCCAGAAGACAATAAAATTTTTTAATGTAACATTATTTTACATTAGATTATATACGTCAAGCCTTCACCACAAATTAATGTTTGGTTCTAATTAGGATCTTTTGAAAATAAAATTACCTAATAAAAACAAAAAATTTTTACTAGCTTTGGTAGTTTAGGGTACACATACTGGCTAAAGATTCAAGTGGAATTAGCTTAATTAGATAGAAATAATGAACACCTGCGGCTATATTTGTTATTAATTCAATTATTCACATTTATTTCTCATTTAAATTAGTTGAAATAAAATAATATTAGTTCCCCAGATCATTTGTTTTAATAAAAGGATATATGGGCTGTTTTCTAAAAAAGGGACACAGAGCGTCAAAAAGGTATAAAAAACAAAACTCTTGTTATAATCTTTATCTAAACTGATATTCGTGATAGTGTAGCCATATTTTTCGGAAATGTGTTTAGTTTTCCTTACACATCTTTTACTTTCTTATAAACCTACATTTCGTGACCTTGTGCTTCATGTTAATTTGTTGTTACATTAATCTTTAAAGGCTAATAGAGCTAAATTTCTAGAGCTGTTGAAGGATAGCTATATGAAAGAAACCAAGATTTTTGCTATTAATTATTTGGAAAATTTGTTTGTAGCCGTAAAAACTTCATTGCTTTGTCCCACAAATCAAAAATAATTTAGAAAATATTCTCCACTCAAATTTATAATCATCTATAATGGTAAAATGAGGTATAATTAACATTCGCTTTACTGGTTTACGCATGTATGGAAATGTCGCCGACTAAATATTAACCTCTAATAAGTTTTGAACTCCTGTTTCTCACGTTTTTACTGTCACATCTATGTAACTAGAAAATAATATTACCTCTTTCATTAACTAAGAAATACAAACGAAGGTCTCTTTACGAACGAATTTATATTAATAGTACAATTAAAACAGAAATACTGCAAAGCATCGGTAAACTAGTAAATGTAAAACTATACTATTCTGTATTGTGTATTACCTACTTCTCACAAAGTATGTTTAAATGAATGTGAAACTTTTAAGTATTATTTCAGTTTGAAATATGTATATGTATCACGTTACTTTGTTACACACAAAAAACATTTTACTTTAGGTTATACGCCATTACAAATAATAACAAAAAGATACTAACAGAGCATCGGTCTACAATGACTAATAAAATGAATAAAGAATGAATACATAAAATTATTTAAAAAAAATTATAACTAGATACACACAAGTTTATTTAGAATATCCATTTCCATAGTTTCTGAAACGAATTTTCCACTGCCAACTGATGTAACATCCATTGTTCTGCATGCTGATTCCTTCACGATCAGGGACAACTTCATTGCTGTGCTAGTTGTTTGCCTTGTTACGAAATAACAAGTTTTGAGAATTCAATAAAACTTTCTTAAACAAACCGACTGTATTAATGTTTTGACAATTCAAATAATTTTCGGACATTCACAAAACAAGATTTTGAACAGCCTTGGATTACATGGTTCGACTATATTCCCTTTAGCTGGTACTTACGGCCCTTAGTGATTTCGTTACGTTCTATATCAATCTTAATGAAGGTTCTATGTATAAGCACATCAGAAATGATCATTGCATGACAGGCAGTAGTTATCAAACAAATACAGAGCTACCATGTCCAGTCAGTAATTGTTCCAAGAGCTTTAAGACAGAAGGCAAGCTTAAAGGTCATATGAAAGTGGAAGAAGATTCTGGTAAATTTCCGGATTAATCATCCTGTAGGTACCCCTTTACCAGGTGCAAAACAGTTTCTGCTTGAAAAAAGCACGGATATAATAAACACAGCTGGAGTTTTGTTGATAACCGATAACTACTAGTTAAGCCAAAAAACGATATGGTTAAAGACTTTTGCTGCACTAACTGCAGCCGCAGGGTCTAGGGGGAGCAGGCAGATGGCTCAGTTGTCCACAATTTGAGACTGGATCCCATATATAAGGCAATCCCAGAGGACCTTTGAAGTTCAATACCTTTGCAGTTGGTTTACCCGATGTAAAAGGGACGCCCTGGAATGTATTATATACATATAAAATAAAAGTACTCTGTTGAAATAATAAGAAAAAGAAATAAAAGAAATCTATATAATTTATTTTCTTCTCCTACAGTTCAAAATTTATGTTTCTTTTATTTGTTTTTTCTTTTATATATACTAAAGTGCATTTGCTTTGTCCAGTTAAGAAATATCTTTTTCATTTTAAAATAAGTTAAAAAATTATGTATTCATCTGATTTATTCACCATCATATCATTTACAAAGGAAGTAGGTATACGCATTCTCAGTGTCAATACTTTGTATGGCCTCCATTGGTTTCAGTGACTGCTCCAATGCGTCGACTCATGCTCCCAAACAAAGTTATTGATAACTGGATGTGGTAGTTGTTCCCACTCCTGTAGCAAATAGTTAGCTAGCTGTTACAAATTTTGGGGATGTCGTTGCTAAACGTATTGTCCAAGATTATCTCACAGGTGCTCAATAAGATTTAGATCAGGGTGTCTGGAGGGCCATGGAAGGACAGGAACACCACGGTTGCTTAGAAATTCTTGTAGTCGATTGGAATTGTGAGCTGGGGCAGTATCGTGCTGAAGCGTCCAGGGGAGTTGAGGATGATTTTCTTCATATAGGAAACGTGTAAGGATGTCAACGTAAGTTCCTCCATTCACATTTGCTTCAAAAATTGGATGGTTGCTTTGCCATCATGCCAAATGTCTCCCCAGACATGAACGGAACCACCACCAGCCTGGGATTTGTGCTTGATTAAATCATTCCTCCAACGTTCACCGCGCTGCCTCCAGACAAGTTGTCTTCCACCATTGGCAAACAAGCGGAATCCTGATTCGTCTGACCAAACAATCTTCTGGAATCTTTGAGGCTGCCAGATCACTCTGTTTTGACACCATTGAAAGCGTG